>VFFE01007006.1:1169260-1347381 GCA_008921705.1 Burhinus oedicnemus
CTCCTCTCCTCTCCTCTCCTCTCCTCTCCTCTCCTCTCCTCTCCTCCTTTGAGGGAATGAGTGAATGAAATTTCCTCTGAACTAGAAACTCAAATTTCACCCTGCTCTGCAAGCAGCTAAATTCCAGTTTCATCAAACGCTTCTAATGTGCTCAGCGATGAAGTCCTGTAAATAAACACAGTTTTACCAAAAGCCTGCCCTCCAGAATAGGAAGTTACTATGCGCTTACATTCTGTAAACCTTTTTGTCTATTTCCTTTCCACACACAAAATCATACCCAAAGTTCTAATGTTGGCCAAAGCCTTTAAAAGAAAACAATTCACATTAATCAGTGGATATGTTCATTACTAAAATCTCAGAAAATTCCACCCACAGTGAGCAACGAATTCTCATTGCTGCTGGAATGACATGAATAACACTTAAGAAATTAAAATTTACGTGAGGAAAAACAACCAGGCAAAGAAACAGTAAATAGGAAGGAAAAAAAATAATGTCAGAGGCTCCAAACTGAAGGCATAAAGTTGTTGAAGGCTATAGGAATGTTTCCCAGCTTCAATACTTGGCTTTATAACCACTATGTTTATTTATTTTGTTGGGGAGAAGGATCAGGGGAAGATTTTACATGCAACGAATGCTACATTTTAATAACATTCCTACACAAACTCTATGCCACAGCATGCTCCCTTCTAAACTGAAAGCTTCACTAAAGAAGAGAGTGAGGCACTGTCAGAGCCTTCTCGTGACCACTGAGAGGTCCCAGCCTTCTGCTGGAGGTGGTCATCTCCACAGGGTAGGAGGAAAGGCTGCATTGCTGCTGTTGTGTGGTGAAGAGATACCAGTTCTTTGCTGCCCAAGGGGTTGAGGAAGTGCGTATTGTGGTCAGTTCGCTGAAAGGCTGCAAGACCTGTGTCCAGTCCCTCATCTTGCCTCCTTCAGCTACCAAGGTGAACTAACCAGAGTCTATAATCACGAGGATCTGTGTCTTATTTCTGTCTGAACGTATTAAAGGCACAAACTGATTCTGCAGTTACCTTTTTAATTAAAGGTCAGTACAACTTTATAGCCTTCAGAAATGTAGCCCTGATTTACAGGAAAACATAAAAGTCAGAAGAGAATTGAGTCAGGTAATTTAAAGATCATTATTGTCATTCACTTTGAAATAATACTTCCATGTTGGAGTTGAAGTTACATTATTCACTGTGATTTGTACTTTTAGAAATTGAAGATGGACAACAATTTTTTCAGGCCTCAACCTTTAGCTAGAGTGAGTTATGGTAATGGTTGTAAGCAGAGAATTAAAGTAAATAAAGACAAGATGGCAAGAAATTAGAAGTAGAGATCTGCCAGGAAAACATTCTATTCTAAACAAGAAGGAATAATTTATGGAGAAGAAGAGAAAACTATTCAACTGATTAATGTTATTACAATAATAAGGTCCCCTGATTAAAACAATATATATTTTTAAAAAACAAACCAAAACATACTATTGGCCTTAACAAAGCAAGAACGTGGTTGCAGATGAAGATAATGGAGCTTAAAGGGATAGTCTGCACAAGAGCATACTTTAAGATTTACATGTGGGTTTTTGAATTCATGAATATCTTTTCTCAGAAGGAAAGGACTAAAATAGGCAGGTTTGGGGGTTTCCCCCCCCTTGACACACCAAGCAGGATCAAGAAGATTTCCTTTTCTTTTACCTGCAGTAAAGATATAGAAAGCACTGTAGGTTGTACATTTCCACTCCTCCCTGCCCAATGAACCACAATACGAAAGTGGATCAGAAGAAAACACAGCTAAGTTTGGCATGAAAATTAAGCTCCTAATTATTTGTACAATGAGCAGAGACATTTCCTTTTCTGAAAGTATTTGATTTCCTTAACTAAGGAAGGAATAACAACTAAGGAAGAAGTTGAACTAGGCACTGTTAGTTACTTTCCAACAGGTAGAAAAGTTGAGAAAAGAAAACATGAGTTTTCCTAAATGAATCTCAGAGGATGTAAAGTAATGAATCTCAGCTAAATTAAACCAGATGCCTTTTATCCAGTCTATCTTCTGATATATCTAAGGAAATGACAAATCTTTGAGCAGGGAGATAGGAAAAGGTGGTAGCAAATGAACATCTGATTCTTCCCTGAATTTGTTATTGCTGCTTTCTCCCTTGGTCCTGGAGCAGTGCTACTCAAAGCCAATTTAAGTGGCTTGGACAGATTCATCACAATGTAAATGTGAATGTTTCTTACATTCTTTTCTCCTCTGTGACTAACACTGGGAAGAAAGGAAGCTGACAGGAGGAAATGCGATGAGGACAGACATGCTGCTGCTACATCCTTCTTGTAGCTACTGTTTCAGGTGCTGGTGCTAGCAGAAAAAATTGCAATCTGCTTTTACTTTCCATTTGCAAATGCTACACACCAGAGAGAAAGTAAAAATTAGAGCTTCAAGCCATTTGAACAACCCTGAATGTGAACCAGCTACTTATAGTAAAATCCTCTTTTTCTGCATATATATGTATTTCTGGTTTTATACCCATGTATATGTTTATCTTTTTTTTTCCTCTGATAGTTATTTAATGTAGATTTCTGACTAATACATTAAATTAAGAATTAGATATCTTTCCAGGGGTTAATACTTTTACAGGCGATACTTAAGTTTTTTCCTTTCATCCAAATAAAATGCAATTCTATAACTTTTCAGTGTTGTGAAAAAGTTTCATGCATTGTATTGGGTTTGCGTGGCAAGGTTTTGATTGGGGGCGGGGAGGGGTACAGGAGTGGCTTCTGTGAGAAGCTGATAGAAGCTTCCCCTATGTCTGGTAAAGCCAATGCCAGCCGGCTCCAAGACAGACCCACCACTGGCCAAAGCTAAGCCAATCAGCGACAGTGGTAGCACCTCTGAGATAACACATTTAACTCCTCAGACACCAAGGTCAGTGAAGAAGGAGAGAGAGGAGGTGCTCTAGGCATCAGAGCAGAAATTCCCCTGCAGTCCATGGTGAAGACCATGGTGAGGCAGGCTGTTCCCCTGCAGCCCATGGAAGTTAACGGTGGAGCAGATATCCACCTGCAGCCCATGGAAGTTAACGGTGGAGCAGATATCCACCTGCAGCCCATGGAGGACCCCACGCTGGAGCAGGTGGATATGCCCAAAGGAGGCTGTGACCTTACAGAGAGCCCACACTAGACCAGGCTCCTGGCAGGTCCTGTGGACCTGTGGTGAGAGAAGCCCATGCTGGAGAAGTTCGTGGAGAGCTGGAGCCCATGGGAAGGACTCATGTCTGAGAAGTTCAAGGAGGAGTCTCCTGTGGGAGGAACCCCACACTGGAGCCAGGGAAGAGTGTGAGGAGTCCTCCCCCTAAGGAGGAAGGACAGGCAGAGGCAACGTGTGATGAACTGACCACAACCCCCATTCCCTGTCCCCCTGTGCGTCTAAGAGGGAGGAGGCAGAGAAAGTTGGAGTGAAGTTAAGCCCAGAAAGAAGGAGGGAGTGGGGGGAAAGTGTTATAAGATTTGGATTTTATTTCTCATTACCCTACTCTGATTTTGATTGGTAATAAACTAAATTAATTTCCCCAAGTTGAGTCTGTTTTGCCCGTGACGCTAATTGGTGAGTGATGTCTCCCAGTCCTTATCTCAACCAACGAGCCTTTTGTTATATTTTTCTCTCCCCTTTCCAGTTGAGGAGGGGGAGTGATAGAGCAGCTTTTGTGGGAACCTGGTGTCCAGCCAAGGTTAACACACCACGTGCAGTTACAGAAAAAAAAATTCCAAATTCCAAAATAATTCTGAGTCTTTGTGCTACTGACCTCCACAATCAAATTAATCTCCATTAAAAGAAATCATTGAGTATTCAAGAAACACTGCAAAACGGAGTAAAGTAGATCTATGCAACTACTCTCCTTTAAAGTTTTGGAATTTTTTCTACATTCTCTCATTTTCTACATTGTTCAAACACCTAAAAATTGATCTCTAGCAAAAATCTGCACAGATTACCTGTTTTGACGCTATTGAGAGTTAAATGACGAGATTTGATACCCCTCTTTATTATTTACAGACTAACAAAAGACCTCTAAAAAGAAAACATTATAATCACACAAACTAACTTTCTAAATTAAGAAAGAACACGAGAATCTTATTTGCCCTATCCCCAAAGGCACCAAATAAACTGGAGAAGGCAGACATTATTTTTTAAGGTCCCAATTACATGGTTTTGCTGTGCTGTCCCACGTAGATAATCTGCTCAGGTCCCTGCTATGCACATTCATTGCATCACAGAATCACAGAATCAAAGAATGGTAGGGGTTGGAAAGGACCTTCAGAGATCATCTAGTCCAACCCCCCTGCTAATATGTCCAGGCAGGTTTTGAATATCTCCAGAGTCAGAGACTCCTCCACTTATCTGGGCAGCCTGTTCCAGCGCTCTGCCACCCTCAAAGGAAAGAAGCTCCTCTTCATGTTCAGATGGAGCTTCCTGTGTTCCAGTTTGTGCCTGTTACCTCTTGTCCTATCACTGGGCACCACTGAAAAAAGACTGGTGCCATCATCCCAGCACCCTCCCTTTAAGTATTTATCAGCATTGATGACATCCCCCCTCTGAGTCTTCTCTTCTCTGGACTACAAAGACCCAAGTCCCTCAGCCTTTCCTCATAAGAAAGATGTTCCAGCCCCCTAATCATCTTCATAGCCCTCTGCTGTACCCTCTCCAGCAGTTCCCTGTCCTTCTTGAACCGGGGAGCCCAGAACTGGACACAGGACTCCAGATGTGGCCTCACCAGGACAGAGTAGAGAGGGAGGATAACCTCCCTTGACCTGCTTGCCACACTCTTCTTGATGCACCCCAGGATGCCATTGGCCTTCTTGGTCACAGGAGCACATTGCTGGCTCATGGTCATCCTGTTGTCCACCAGGACCCCTAGGTCCCTTTCCACCAAGCTGTTTTCCAGCAGGTCAGCCCCTAACCTGTACTGGCGCATGGGGTTATTCCTCCCCAAGTGCAGTACCTTACACTTGCCCTTGCTGAACTTCATGAGGTTTCTCTCTACCCAGCTCTCTAGCCTGTCCAGGTCATGCTGAATGGCAGCACAGCCTTCTGGTGTGCCAGCCACTCCTCCCAGTTTAGTATCATCAACAAACTTGCTGAGGGTACACTCTGTGCCCTTATTCAGGTCATTGATGAATATGTTGAACAGGACTGGACCCAGCACTGACCCCTGGAGAACACTGCGAGTTACAGACCTCCAACTAGACTCTGCGCCACTGATCACAACCCTCTGAGCTCTGCCATTCAGCCAGTTCTCAGTCCACCTCACTGTCCACTCTAACCCACACTTCCTAAGCTTACCTGTGAGGATGTTATGGGAGAGAGTGTCAAAAGCCTTGCTGAAGTCCAGATAGACAACATCCACTGCTCTCCCCTCATCTACCCAGCCAGTCATGCCATCATAGAGGGCTATCAGATTGGTCAAGCATGACTTCCCCTTGGCGAATCCATGCTGACCACTCCTAATAACCTTCTCCTCCACATGCTTAGAGATAACATCCAGAATGAGCTGTTCCATTACCTTTCCAGGGATGGAGGTGAGGCTGACTGGCCTGTACTTTCCCAGGTCCTCCTTCTTGCCCTTTTTGAAGATCGACGTGACATTGGCTGTCCCCCAGTCCTCAGGCACCTCTCCTGTTATTCGCATCCTTTAAAAGATGATGGAGAATGGCTTTGCAATAACATTCCTCAGCACTTGTGGGTGTATCCCATTGGGACTCACAGATTAGTGGGTGTTGAGTTTGCCTAAATGATCTCTAACCTGATCCTCTCATACCAAGGGACAATCTTCCTTTCTCCAGACTTTTTTTCTTACCTCCAAGGTCTGGGATTCCTGGTGACCAGCCTTAACACTAAGACTGAAACAAATAAGGCATTCAGTAACTCCACCCTCTCTGTATCCTCTGTCACCAGGACACCCACTTCATTCAGCAGCAGGCTCACATTTTCCCTAGTCTTCCTTTTGCTACTGGTCTACTTAAAGAAGCCCTTCTTGTTGTCCTTGACGTCCCTTGCCAGATTTAATTCCAAGTGAGACTTGTTGCATCTCTGCATACTCTAATAATGTTCCTATACTCCTCCCAAGTGGCCAGTCCCTTTTTCCACATTCTGTAAGCTTCCTTCTTCCATTTCAGTTTTTTCCAGAAGCTCATTGCTCATCTATGCAGGTCGCCTGCTTCCTTTGCTTGATTTCTTACTCGTAGGGATGCACCAATCTTGAGTTTGGAGGAAGTGATGCTTGAATATTAACCAGCTTTCTTGGACTCCTCTACCTTCTAGAGCTCTAACCCATGGGATTCCTCCAAGCAGGTCTTTGAAGAGGCCAAAGTTAGCTCTTCTGAAGTCCAGAGTTGTAACCCTAGTTGTTGCTTTGCTTCTTCCACACAGGATCCTGAACTCCATCATCTCATGGTCACTGTAGTCAAGGCTGCCCCAGCCTTCACATCCCCAAACAGTCCTTCTTTGTTTGTCAGTACTAGGTCCAGCAGTACACCTCTCCTTGTTGGTTCCTCCACCATCTGTGTCAAAAAGTTATCGTCAATGCTCTTCAGAAGCCTCCTGGACTATGTGTGCCTGGCTGTGTTGCCTTTCCCGCAAATATCAGGGTGGTTGAAGTCCTCCATGGTAACTAGGGCCTGTGATCGCGAAGCTACTTTCAGCTGTCTGTAGAAGGCCTCATCGACTTCCTCTTCCTGATCAGGTGGCCTGTAGTAAACACCCACAACAGTGTCACCCATGTTAGCCTGCCCCTTAATTCTTACCCATAAGCTCCTGACTCGTTCATCCACACCTAGGCAGAGCTTGATACTTTCCAGTTGGTCTCTCGCATAAAGAGCAACTCCACCACCTCACGCCGCTAACCTGTCTTTCCTAAAAAGTACATAGCCATCCATGGCAGTGTTCCAGTCATGCAAGCTATCCCATCATGTCTCTGTAATTGCAATGAGATCATGGTCCTGCAACCGCACGCAGATCTCTAGTTCTTCTTGTTTATTCCCTATGCTGTGTATGTTGGTGTACAGGCATTTCAGGGAGGTAATCGACCATGTAGGTTTCCCTGGAGGGGTGCAAAAGGATCCACCATAGCCATACACACCCTTGAGGTGGTTGGCTTTCTGGTTCTCATCTTGGGGGGCAGCTAAGGAACATTTGTCACTGCTCTGGTTGGCCTGGCTTATTCTCCAGTTGGATGCGATTGCATGAGTGCTGCCATTTTGGACCCAAACCCCCGAGTCCTTCAGTTTAAAGCTCACCTCACCAAGTTGGCCAGACTGCTGTCAAAGATTCCCTTGCCTCTTCTAGCCAGGTGGATTCCATCCCTCCAGAACAGGTTATAGTCATCACAGAATGTCCTGTTTTCATAAAAACCAAAACCCTCACTATGGTACCAGCTATGTAGCCAGAATTTGATATGAATTATCCATCTATTTCTGGCTGTCCCCTTTCCTCCAACTGGTAAAATGGAGGAAAAGATAACTTGGGCACCAACATTTTTCACTTGCACCCCCAGGGCTTCCTTAATTCTGCCCAGGTTCTGGCTTGCAGTGTCATCCATGCCCATATGAAAGAGTAACAGTGGACAATAGTCCTTGCCCTTGACAAGTTGTGGCACACTCTCGGCAATGGCTTGGATCTTTGCTCCCGGAAAGCAGCATACCTCTCATGAGTCCCTATCAGGTTGACAGATGGGTACCTCAGTGCCCTTTGACAGAGAGTCACCCACTACGAGCACTCGTCTTTTCTTTTTTATGGTATCCACTGTGTACTGCTGGTACAGTCAGCTTATGAAAGGCAGAAAAATATAGAAACACCTTTACTTTTCTGATATAGAAACTGCAGAGGATAAGCTCTTTTTTATACCATCGCAGTAGCCAGGCGCATAGAAGACTGGAGAAAGTGAAAAGGAGATTCAACCTTACCATTTTTAAGCAATGTTTTTAAGGGCCTATGTTTACCAATGCCCCAGTAATCTGGGGAGTGAAAAACAGAAGGCAGTTTAGGAGTTCAGTCTTCTGTTGCAGAAATGGATTTAATCTTTTTTTGATCCTTTGAGCCCTATTATTCAGTGTACCAGTACAGGTTGCTTTAAAAAGTTTGTCTTTAGATTTCTCTCTTACATTAAAATTGTTACAAACCAAGGCAGGTCTTCAAATGAGTGTTCTCCCTACTCAATAAGATAGTTATAAACTGTAAAAAAAAATTGTCATAGAAAATATACTAAAAAACCCCCACTGCTTTTTAGAAATCAGAAACACTGTTTTCTGACAACATTAAGTTTGTACTCTAAGTTTAAGTTCCAAAAGTGTTTCTCTCACAAATATCGTTCTTCTTTGAAAAATACTTTTATTAGCCTCATTTTTTAATAGTGGAAAATATTTGTGAGTGTTCATCGGTGCTTATTATATTATCTGTTCCTTTTTCATTAAAATCAAAGTAGCACATACAGGTGAATTTTTTTCACCAACCTGCACATTCTGGTCACATCTATTATTTTTCACATGGTGGGACAAATCTCATAAGATAGAAGCAGATGGTGACATCTTCCCAGTACTATCAAATCAAATTGAGATAGCAAAAATAAACATTGGTCCCAAGCTTAGAAACTAGGTGAACATTTTGCCTTCCAAAAAGCTGTGCCAATTTCTTTAGAAACCATGAAGAAAATAATGTTGATTAAGAAATAACCATGCATCTTCAAAAAGAATTCTTAGGAGACATTAGTTTACTGGAGACATGAGACTACCTTGTACTTAATCTGCTATACCAAGATGGGTTTCGTTTCAAAAGAGTGAACATTCTCCCTCTGTTCTTTGTGTTGACAAAGTGCTCTGAACAATAATAATTCCGTGTCACCTGAGGTTCACAGTTTGAAATTCAAGAAGTACAAGTAATATTTGCACTGTTTCTTCAACCTCTCTATGGAACAATAAAAAGCCCTAAAATATGCAGTAAAAATATTGTTACTATATGATGAAAATCCATGTAGTAAATATCACCCAAGTTCACTGACTTACTGGAAACATCAAAATCTGGTTCTGTATTTTTCTCCTTTTATTAATTTATTTCATGTATTAATTTTTTCACCACTCAAAAAACCCAGTACCATGTTACATGACAAACAACTGAAGAAGGAAAAACAAATGCAATGGGAATATAATATATACCTTGGATTTCATCAGCCTCAGTTACACTTCTGATTTTGAGCATAAAGTATAAGGCACAAACATTCTCATTGATTTAGGACTGGGAGCATATTTGCTAGTAGGAAAGGCTAAACTGAACTCATTTTGGTACAATGAAATAAAACTATCATCTTCTAGGATTTCACTCTGGCAAAACCCATTTTCTTTACTCTGTCTTCTCTTCCTGTCCACCACCACAGACCCACATAGTTATATCTCTTCTGCATTTGGCCAATGCAAGTTAGCTTGTCTAATCAAAAGAATGAGGACACTAGACTGTCTCAAAGAAATTATTACCAAACTTTTTAACATAGGTCAAGTATCTCCTTGCTCTCCATCCCACCCACCCTCAACTTTTTTTTTTTTTTTTAAATTAGCCCTTGTTGCCATATGTAATGTTATTATCTCAAATTATTACCTTTGGTAAGTTTGTATGTAACAGAAATTTGAATATTTAGGGATCTAGTTAGGTCATGCAGAAAAAACATCACAAAGGCAAAAGAACAGCTAGAACTTAATCTGGCCACTGTCGTAAGAAATAACAAAAAAGGTTTTTACAAATACATTAACAACAAAAAGAGAGCCAGGGAGAATCTCCACCCCTTATTGGATGCAGAGGGGAAGATTGTCAACAAGGATGAGGAGAAGGCTGAGGTACTTAATGCCTTCTTTGCCTCAGTCTTTAATAGTAAGACCAGTCATCCTCAGGGTATTCAGCCCTCTGAGCTGGAAGACAGGGATGGAGAGCAGAATAAACCTCCTATAATCCAAGAGGAAGCAGTTAGTGACCTGCTACACCAACTGGACAGCCACAAATCTATGGGCCCAGACGGGATCCATCCGAGAGTGCTGAGGGAGCTGGCAGAGGAGCTTGCCAAGCCACTCTCCATCATTTATCACTGGTCCTGGTCAGCAGGAGAGGTCCCAGACAACTGGAGGCTTGTCAGTGTGACACCCATCTACAAGAAGGGTCGGAAGGAGGATCCAGGCAGTTATAGGCCTGTCAGCCTGACCTCAGTGCCAGGAAAGATCATGGAACGGTTCATCCTTAGTGCACTCACGCGGCATGTGAAGGACAACGAGGGGATCAGGCCCAGCCAGCGTGGGTTCATGAAAAGCAGGTCCTGCTTGACCAACCTGATCTCCTTTTACAACCAGGTGACCCACCTGGTGGATGAATGAAAGGCTGTGGATGTTGTCTACTTGGACTTTAGTAAGGCCTTCGACACAGTCTCCCACAGCATTCTGCTAGAGAAGCTGGCAGCCCATGGTTTAGACAGGCGTACTCTTCGCTGGATTAAAAACTGGCTGGATGGCCGAGCCCAGAGAGTTGTGGTGAATGGCGTTAAATCCAGTAATGGCGACAGGTCTCAAGCGGTGTTCCTCAGGGCTCAGTTTTGGGGCCAGCCTTGTTTAATATCTTTATTGATGATCTGGATGAGAGGATTGAGTGCACCCTCAGTAACTTTGCAGATGACACCAAATTAAGCGGGAGTGTTGATCTGCTTGAGGGTAGGAAGGCTCTGCAGAGAGATCTGGACAGGCTGGATCGATGGGCTGAAGCCAATTGCATGAGATTTAACAAGGCCAAGTGCCGGGTCCTGCACTTGGGTCACAACAACTCCTGGCAACGCTCCAGGCTTGGGGAGGAGTGGCTGGAAAGCTGCCTGGCAGAAAAGGATCTGGGGGTCCTGGTGGACAGTCAGCTGAACATCAGCCAGCAGTGCACCCAGGTAGCCAAGAAGGCCAATGGCATCTTGGCCCGTATCAAGAATAGTGTGGCCAGCAGGAGTAGGGAAGTGATCGTGCCCCTGTACTCAGCGCTGGTGAGGCCGCAGCTTGAGTACTGTGTTCAGTTTTGGGCATCACACTATAGGAGGGACATTGAGGTGCTGGAGCGTGTCCAGAGAAGGGCAACAAAGCTGGTGGGGGGTCTGGAGAACATGTCATATAAGGAGCGGCTGAAGGAATTAGGATTGTTTAGTCTGGAGAAGAGAAGGTTGAGGGGAGACCTAATTGCTCTCTACAACTATCTGAATGGAGGTTGTAGTGAGATGGGCACTGGTCTCTTCTCCCAAGTAACTAGCGATAGGACAAGAGGAAACGGGTTCAAGTTGCGGCAGGGGAGGTTTACACTGGACATTAGGAAAACATTTTTCACCGAAAGAGTTATCAAACATTGGACCATGCTGCCCAGGGAGGTAGTTGAGTCACCATCCCTAGTTGTGTTTAAAAGTCATGTAGATGTGGCGCTTAGAGACATGGTTTAGTGGCAGACCTGGTAGGGTAGGGTCAATGGTTGGACTAGATGATCTTAAAGGTCTTTTCCAACCTAAACGATTCTATGATTCTATGATTCTATATTGCTAATGGAAAAGCAGGGCAACAGATTGAAAAGTGGTACTGTTGCTATCTTGCAAAACTGTTTCCTTTGATGGAAGAATGTAAATAAAAATCCCTACAACATTTATACTTTCATGTGACATTTGAATAGTGAGTGGATCAGTGGAAAAGAAGAGGTTTTATGAGAAGTAGGCTGGGTTAATAACATAGCATTTGTGTGATATCGGTATCATATATTTTACAGACAGGAAGAATAACTCAGTTCGGGCCGAAACGTTTAGCAGTCCCTCTCATATGGAATGCTCTCTTTGTTATCTTCCAGAGGGTGATTTATCCTCTAAAAAATATGTTGCACAACCCATTTTGTCTTGATATTCATCACAAAATAAATGTTATGACAAATTAATTTGATTAAAAGATACCATGAAAAATATCACAGCATAAATGAAAAGTGTTATGACTAACAGTGTTCATAAATGAGAAATTGTTCTCCTTAGTGTAGGCAAAGGTAGTTTGTATTTTAAATTTTGGTATACTCTGTACCTAACTGAAATAAGTTTATCATCTAAACTTTAGATGGCAAAATATTAGGTCACTAACAGGGTGTGTGCTAGATGTGCTAACACAGGGCCGAGGGAAAGAAAATCCTCTCGTGTTGATGAATAATAATAACATAATTCTTATAATTCGGTACTGTGCTTTGCAGGAGGGAACATCAACCTTACATCGATTCCTCTTGTCATTCCATCAAATTCTCCTGTAATTTTAGGAATGTGAGAGAAGCACAAAAGTAACTGCTATCTTCAAGTTTGTGTCTATAATCTCATTAGAGTAAATGGGGGAATTCACTGCCTGATTTACTGTTCTGTCCTGCCTGAACAATTTGGAAAGACAGAATCACAACAGTTTAAGCATGTCTTTTGATTTAATTTTTTTCTTCTTTGTAATCCCAAATACTATAAACATAATTTCTCATAATTAGAAGTATAATAACTAGTTTTTTACAACCTCAATCAATGCTGGACATATCTGATGACTTAAAAAAAACCCCTCTATAATCCATGTGGCATGGACTATTAAATGTGTTAATTTTCCTTTAGTGCGATTATACTTTTGCTTATCTTTGTTACATTGATTTTAAGTCATCAAACAATATATAATATACGTTTCCATTTAATTCCTTGTTTATGGCAAGGATCTCATTGACATTTGACTGAAGTTCTTAGATCCCTCTTTTTACCCTTTCTCATAATTCTTCATCTTTCCCCTGCATTGTCCTTTTCCCCAAGTCTTGGTTTTTCACTTGAAGGGACATGCTGAGGAGGATCAGTAACAATCTGGGATTCTTGCTGCTACCTCTGTCTCGAATCCATTTCTTCTCACTTCTGAAACCTGAAGTTAAGTTCCTTCCATGTCTTATAGGGGCAGAACTGCAACAGCATTAGTCATGTCAGATTCTTTCCCCAAATCCAGGTTGCTTTCATGTCCTCAGATACAGAGGTATTTTGCTTCAGGGGACAAACCCATAAACCATTAATTAATCTTCAGATCTCAAAATTGAGGATTTAATATTTTTAAATGATCTGAAGAGTGGTCAGAAACAATGAAATGAGGGGAAAAGATTACTGTGTACTTCAATGGATACTTTATTTCTTTAAAAGTAAAAGCTGAGAATTTTGGCATACACAATCGAATATTTAACAAGGGAGCTTGAACTTTGATTTTAATATAAATTTCCACTAAGTGTTCACTATGCATTACTTTGACATTTAAATAATTTTAAATTTACTTACCACAAGATACGCAGCAACTAGAAAGCATATCTCCTTCATTAGAGCAGTACTTTCATTTCTTTCTTACAGAAATAATCTCTCAACACTCCTTATAGCAGGAATGTTTTGGTGCACGGACTCATACTGCAAATGTTCATGAAGTACTAACATAACATTTCAATAGTACTAAAACCTGCTCAAGTTTACTTGCCAACTTTTGCCCTATTTGCAAGTAAAATATGCCTGCCTTCCTAATCATCTGCTGCTTTAAATTACCATTTCCCATTCGTTTAATAATATTTGCCAAGTGCCTTCCAAACATGCTTTATCCTTAGATTGTCTCATCATCATTAACTTGTATGGTTGCAGTGCCAATCTCAAAAGAAATGAACAACATAAGGATCTCAAATGTCTAGGTGACAGGTCACCTTATAAAAAACAAAATGCGAGTAGTAAGGCCTGTCTAAAAAACATTGATGAGTTTTTTCAAATGAACAAAAATGGAAGGCAGCTGGAGAAACATTTGCGGAATTTTGATCAGTCAATGAGTGTTTTAAACAATTTCTATTATTTGCGAATTGAAGAATCTGAAATATGTTACCATAGTGATAATACTGGAAAAGTATCAGTTTCTAAAATACTAATTGGAAAATAATAGTCTTAGTTCCATAGAAAGAATTGGGTATTACACCAAGCAAGAAGTAATGGCTCGCTTTCATTGGAGTGCCAAAAAGGTATAGGTATCTAAGGAAAAGAAAGAGGCATTTGTGTTTGCAAACTTTATCTGACTCAACTTTAATTTTGTGAGTAAAAATATTGCCATTGTTATTTGAGAGAGATTTAGATAATCTAGCAACAGTACCAAAAGTTAGCATGATCTTCCCCAAATAGCTTCTGAGACCAGTTTGTGAAAAATGTTCATGATGCATTTGGGAGAAGAGATATTTTTAATATCATTGGAATAGTACAACTAGGTAGTAGACAAGATAGGACAGAATAAAAAAACCCCAAACCCCAATAATTAGAGATAAAAGATGATAATAGACTAATAGCAATTAATTCAATCATTCCAATATTTGAATCCCTCCCTAAAAAAATCATATCACATGACTCCAGGGCCTAAGCATATCTTTTAATACTGGATAACTGTGATAAACACCGATGAAACTTGCGATCTGGATAAAATATTTGTTTTTTCCCTACATGCCTCATTACACTCAGAATATTCACTATGGTAATAAGAGCTAATAATCTTGGGAAAGGTAATGAAAAAAGTCCAATGTTATTACCAGAATGGATGGATTTATGCAAATTTAAGTACTACCTACAGCTTGTGTGTTCTCTCGGAATTTTATTAATAAAGACAGAAAATATCTGAGCAACAAGACAAACACTAGTAGTACACTAGAAAATGTAGTACACATCTTAGAAAGCTCAATACAAAATAAGCATTTAGCACTTAAATACTGCTTTACAGTTTCAAATCACCTTACTAATAGCCACAGCATCAGTGTATAGTAGGTTTCTACTTACAGCCTTGGCTACCAGCCTACCTTACCGAGGTGGTATCAAGACATCTGCCTGGGACTACCACATTGATGATTAAATGATTTATTTGTCACATTTGGGAGATGAAGAAATAGTGTTTAAGAGGAACCCAAAGTAATTCGTGCCAATAAACAGTGCAATAACAATTCAGCATGTTTACAGTTTTATTTTAGAAATGTTTGTCTGCAATTCACATAGAGTTACTCATTACTGGATATCAATAACTTGATTATGCAAAGTAACAATCTGTTTTCAAGCTTCCAAAGAGACCAAGTATATCACCTGCATCTAAACTCCTTCATGTTATGCACTGAAATTCAAAAAACATGGAAATTTACTTCTCAAAACCCCATTATCTTAAGGGATGTCATTTCCTCTGGTACCCCAAAACACAATATATTTTCACTGTGATTGAAAAAATATTTACTTCAAATAGAAGAAAACGTGGT
Source organism: Burhinus oedicnemus (assembly GCA_008921705.1). Taxonomy (NCBI): domain Eukaryota; kingdom Metazoa; phylum Chordata; class Aves; order Charadriiformes; family Burhinidae; genus Burhinus; species Burhinus oedicnemus. Next base: position 1,184,591 of record VFFE01007006.1, read on the forward strand.
AACAGAGATAAAGCAATACACTTGTAAGCATAAAAACAAACAAGAAAACACCAACACCTCCCTCTCCCCTCAAAAAAAAACCAAACCCAAACCAACCTCCAAACCTATGCCCTAATTTTCTTATTTAGGCTGTTTTTCCTTGTCACTGTTCTATTTTGCATCCCCTTCAGTTTAATACTTTCTCAATCAGCATGCCACAATTATGGCTGTCAAGTTGCTAAACAGTATGTTTTAAGTCTGAACTAGTTGTCTTCCAAGTAGTATTCACAGTGCCCTTTGTCTGAGTGCAGAGGACAAAAGAATGGATAGGTGTTATGGTTTAACCCCAGTCGGCAACTAAGCACCACGCAGCCACTTGCTCACTCCTGTGGTGGTGCAACCCCCCCCCCCCTCCACTCTCAGGCCTCTCGATACTTGATGTGATTCCCTTCCCATCTGGGCCACATAATAATACCATGACCAGAACAATACATAATGGTCTAACAAAGGATGGAGAGCAATGGACTAGAACACTACAGCAACCCCACAGTGTACCTGGTTCCCATGGCTCCTACCGTTTGAAGATAACTATAACTGATCACTCCTGACAACATATGGATCGTGGCCACAGAGAGGGTGGGTACCAGGACCACAAGTCCTAACAGGTCCTGGGCTTGTGTAACCAACGGAAAGTACTGGACTATTCCATTGTCCAAGCTGGGCTGGAGTGGGAAAGTACCTGATGAAAGTCAATTATCTCGGATCCTATAAGTAGCGATTCTAGTGAAGACCCTTTGAGCTGTTCTGGATCACAGCAGGCTGTGGCCAGGACCTCCCCTGAGTCGGGACGCTGTCTCAGGCAAACTTTGCGAGGACTAAGGACCAGGGCGAGACAATCCTTCTCGAGCCTCAATTACGGCCCGTTGAGGAATGCTGATGCATCGTGAGTATTTAGCTCAGAAGGGAAATTTTAACTATAGGCTAGCCTCTCTTTCCATCCACTTGTCCATTTATATGTTTGTATGCATTATCTTTATGGATGTGGATATTCTTCCATTTTCCATGCACGTGTAGGAGTTAAAAGGTGTACCTGCCGACTCAATAAAGTTGTGTGATATTAAGAGATCTTCGATCTCAGCAGTTATAAACTATGGTGTGTGCGTGTTTGTGTGTGTGCGCTCATATGCTTTGTTTATATGTATATACATTAATCTGAGATCTGTACTTTGCTCTCATATGTATACGTATTTGTTTGGGATACCTTATAGTAAGTTAGTGTGAATCTTGTCGTCTTTGAATCTGTAATTAAGTTGCTGTTCATTTATTTAGTTAACTCACTTTGCAAATCTTTAACTCAGTTAATGATTAAGCATTGCTAAAACTCAATCTCTTGATCTGCCTCAAATCACAAATAAAACCGAACTGCCTCTAAATCATAACTGTGTCTGATACTTCCATCCCGCGACAACTCCTCCTCCCTCCCCGACGAGATGGGGAGGAGAGTTGGAAAAAAAGGTAAAACTCTTGGGTTGAGATAAAGACAGTTTAATAGGACAGCAAAGGAAGAGAAAATAATAATGGTAGTAGTAGCAGTAGCAGTAGTAGTAGTAATAGTGATAATAGTGATAATAGGAATAATAGGAATAATAGAATATACAAAGCAAGTGATGCACAGTGCAATTTCTCACCAACCACTGACTGATGCCCAGCCTGTCCCCAAGCAGCAATCACCGCCCCCTGGCCAACTCCTTCCGGTTTATATACAGAGCATGACATCATATGGTATGGAGTATCCCTTTGGCCAGTTTGGGTCAGCTGTCCCGGCTGTGCTACCTCCCAGCTTCTTGTGCGCCTCCTCGGTGGCAGAGCATGGGAAGATGAAAAGTCCTTGACTTAGCATAAACACTAGTTTGCAACAACTAAAACATCAATGTGTTATCAACATCATTCTCATACTAAATCCAAAACACAACACTATACCATTTACTAGGAAGAAAATAAACCTATCCCAGCTAAAACCAGGACAATAAGCCGTACATAAAAGACTCTTGTCCCCCTTGTCTCATAGTCTTTTTTACAGTGAGCAGCCAAAATAAACATGTTTAGGTGTGAACAACTCTCCGACAGCATCAGAAAGATCTGTAGGAATTTCAAATGAAACAGAAGAGTTCATAGAGCCAAAAGTATTGAAGGCTAGAGCACTGTGAAAAAAAGCAGAATAGAAACTCCTCTTTTCCTCTCTACAGCTTCTGTGACACAAGCTGCTTCGGGATCATGGAGAGCATACTTGGAGCTCTGAACTGCAAACTGTTCCTTGTTAGGGGAATTCGTCTTTTATGAAAGAGATTTAATTGCAGCCATCTTCAAACAAATTGAAAAATAACCAGAAGGTGAGTAAGTGAAAGATTCATTTAATAATCTCAATGAGACAGAGCCTAGAGCATCTATAGGCCTTTAACAAGTGCTAATGATTATACCTGAGAAAATATCTGGTTCTGATTCAGAATTATTAATTTAGGTGCAGGAGGGAGTATAGGAATTGACACCAATTTAATGTGGGGAATAAAAAAAACCAGAAGTCAAACATGCTGAATAAAGCAACTATTGTTAAAATAACTTACAGCCCCACATTTGCTAGTTCTTTAAGACATGAGATACTTTGTCTTCTGCATATCTTTCAAGGAAAAAAGGTGGCTTTTCTATCGTCTTGCACACAGTTGGTTTACTGACACATTCTGACAGCTTCTGATAAGTTCCCAAAAGCAGTTTTTCCTTCTGGTATTGAAAAACATATGTATAGAGTCCCAGATCGCTGGCATGTCAAGGAACAGGCTCAGATGAGATCTGAATGAAATATATTCTATAGTATTCAGTATAATCTGAAATCACATGATATAGTCACAGTGATATAATCAGCGTTTAATCTAAAATCACATGATCACTTCTTCATCCAAAAGACCAGGGAAGCAAAGCAGTCTGGCTACCCAAACGAATCAAACTATGGCTTGCTTGTGGTGTATCTTCTCCCTTCCATTTATCAGGTTTGGGTCCTTGGGTCATCCTGATGTGTGGTACTTTGGTGGTGGTGGTGGTGATGGTTATAGTTGTGTAACTGCCAAGATAGAATGAAATCATACACTCATTTGTCACTATCTTTGCAGTTAAAAGAATTGAGCACTGATAATTTTTATTTATTTACTTTTTTACTTTTAAAGAGGTCCAGTATTCCTGACTGCAGTGAGTCTGTTGGCTGCAGTACCGAAAGTAGAGCTGCTAGTTTCTTCACTATCTGAAGAAGGAAGCCCCAAATGCAACTAAAATGATCTGACTCATGCTACACTGTAAGCTTTTACTCAATTTTCAATAAACTACTACTCTGAGGTCTTCTTTCAGCATTACACCTCATCCCAACTTTTCAGACTATTTGAATATATGTATTTTACATTATTTTCCTCAAACATATTAGTTTGTATTTTTCCTATTTGAATCTCATTTTGTAATTTTCTGCCTGATTCCTTAATCTCACTCAGTCCCATTTGTATTATGCCTTTGTGCTCTCTGGTGTTCACCTCAAGTTCTAATTTATTCTCACCTGCATACTTCATTAACGTATTTTTGCTCCCACATCCACATTATTAATAAAGATGTTAAACTGAATGAATCTCTACAGAATGCTATTAAATATTCCCCCCTACACTCCAAATTTAATACTTTGAGCCTTTATTTTACTGTCAGCTCTCAATCCATGTGACAATGCTCTTCTGCAAGTCATTGGGAAATAGTCTTCAGTACATTTCTGCAAGGTATCGTATGAAGCACTTTACTAGACTCTAGATATATATATTGCATTCCCTTTATCCACTAAGTATGTGATTGTGACAAAATAATCCCAAACAAACCCAAATGGCAAAATCTGTTTCTAGGAACTAGCTGCTGTACTTTATTACTTGATGACTGGGTTTGTGATTGGGGAAAGAGTGATTTGAAATATTCTTTATAACCTTTGCCCATGATTTACAGAGCACTGTTTGCAGCTTTACCCAGGATCATTTAAATTCCGCTGGCTTCGGGATCTGTTTCTGCTGCTTGTAGTGTTTAGCACTAAACCCTTGTTCTCAGGATAGAATAGCAGGGCAAAAAGCTCCTTCAGACCGACCCTTCTGCTGAACTATGGCAAAGCTTACAGCAGGTTCTGCTGCAAATGTTATAACCAAGTATGCTGTGATATATCTCCCACAGACAACAGTCACCTTTGCGCTATCTGGAAGGCTTCCATCATGCTCTCACATAGGAGAAGTGCTCCCGACTCAACCTTCTGACTGCAGCGTCTGGGAAGACAGCATGCCCTGTTGCTTTCGTGCTGTTTTGGTTTTGCTCTTTTCTGAGTCTGCTTTCTAACACGCTTTCTTTTCTATGTTAAATTGTTTCCCTCCCTAGCAATTTTTTCCCGGCTACTTGTGTTCTTTTCTAATTACTAGGTGTAATTAGAGTAATTCTACTTCTTTCTACAAGTTCTGCTGTTTGACAGTGGAATCTCATGGGGACAAAATTCAGCTGTGGTTATGTCTGCTTTGGGAAGGTAAGCTGGAGACCTGATGTATTTGTCTAACTGTTTAAAGTAATACTCAGCACTAAAAGAATGCTGTAATCTTTCATTAGGAGGTAACGCAGTGGCTGGAAGGGAAAAATCCCTTTTTCACATTCTTTATTTTAGATTTTGTGCAAAGACTGCATCAAAAATAATCAAGGGAGTCCAGCCACAAGACCAAATTTGGAATGGTCCCATAGCAAGCAAAGTCTAGGGGAAAAACCAATTTGCCTTAGAATGACAATTGGAATAGCTGCATTTAAGACTTACCAAACAGTTCGGTTCCACAGACAGCATTTTGACATCCAAGCTGTATGCCCTAATGTTTCAAACCAAATACTAAATAAATTATTAAACCTGTGTGGGCTGCTTATTTCCATTTCAAATAAAATACAAATCAAATATGACATTTAAAACTTTTCTATAATGTCTATAAAGAGTGGTTATAAGAACATAGACTTGTAAAAGAGGCTTGTTCAGTGCTTATAAGACTGACCTATCAATAGTGGAAGTCATTAAAAATACAGATCTTCCATATGATGATTCAGGAGAACATTTGTGGCTTAAAATGTTGAAAGGTTAATACTGACAATAAAGCCAACAGCTGTCGCAGTTTCTTCTGGCATTCATTCTCCAAATCCCTTTGGCCAGTGAAGTCACTTGCGACATACCCTCTTTTTAAGGTGTCCCTCAGATGTTTAACCTGATTATGCTTTTGTTAGACTGTGAGGATTTTGGCTTGCTGGGTTTTTTAGAGAGGTAAAGACAAGCTGGCTCCTCTGTTTCTTTCTGTAAAAAAAAAGACAATATCTGGTAAGAGTTCTGTTAGTGTTTTCAGGCCTTTATGGCTAATGAAAGTTAATTTGAAATAAAGCAGTCCTTGGCTTTCACTAGTTTGAGATTCATCCTGTTTAAAGTAAGAAAAAATTGTAAATAAGGCACGAAGAAACTCTTCTACACACTGATGTTGGGCACATTTTCTGTGTGTGTTGCGATAATGTCTTTAGAAGTTACCAAGAATGTCCAGACTTCAGCAAGAGTGGTAAGTGGCAAGCTTCACTAGCTCATCACAGCAGGGAAAATGAAGGCTATCATGTATATTCGTGCCATACTAACTTACATGTTCTGAATGCTCTCTGGATAAAATTCTGCCAGCACTGGAGTTGAGACAGTCCGACACTTTGTTTAGGTATCTAAGACAAGTGCCTAAAATATGCATGGTTGTTGCAGTGCCTTAAATTTTGTTTTACAATGCACAAAAATTTTATATTTTAACTTCAAAGATACTTTAAAACTTATAAACATATGATTCTCAAGAATATGCTTAGTACAAGCTCTATGTGTAGAATTTAGCAAAACTATGTCTTTAATTGTCATCAGTTCTGAGATTTATGATAGTTGTTTCTAAGTGATCAAATTTAGAAAGTCAACACGACAGAGCTGTATATATGGAGGCAAGGACAAAATGTTTACCTGAGAGTTTTCTTCCTTGGTTTTTGGTTTAGTTTCCCCCCAACCATCACTTTATTTTATATGAATGCCTACCTACATTTTTGGGTTGGATTTTCTGAAGTAAGTTAAGATTTTCTCTGTTCAAGCACATGTGCTTTCACTGTGTCCCTGAATGAAATATAAATCACTGCAGACCATCTAACAGATGTGCCATTGACTCCCTTGATGAAAAACTAGCTAAGTAGACAGCTGTAAACAGAGGCACAACTTGAAATTTCCAAGACTATTTAAAAAATAGCTCTAATCACTAAAGTTTTAGCGTTTCATGCAGGTACTTAACATAGATAGTGAAGTTCTCATCTAAAATTAAAGTTCATTGTTATGTTGCTGAAGGAAGAGGTAAAAAATTTTCAGATGCTGATGAAGATGGACAGGGACATGATCTTCTGAATCTTTGTAATATGGCTGGTCAAAAATATTCAGTTGAAAGTAATTTCCAACAGAAAACTAGTTTTTAGTAAACGTTCTGGGGCTCAAGATTGCTGTTTTGCTGTCTTTAAATGAAAAGGTTATCTTTTTTTAAAACAGAACAAAACAAAACAAAGCAAAACAACCTCAGAAAGACATTTATCTTTTTTTTTTCCTCCCCCATTCTCTTTGCTTAGCAACATGCAGAGACACTAGACTCTTAGTTAATGAACCTTTGGCATATGTCGACATTGTTTCACATAGTTTTCTTACAGCTACTATTTTGCTAAGTTTTAAATTTTTTGTGCAAATCTATTTTTTTAACAAGTCCAGCTGATTACTGCTAAATAAATTGAAGAAATTTTGTCCCCATTCTTTAACAAGTATTTGCAAATCTTCTGGTATGGAAAAAGCTTTTGCAAAAAGGAAGAGAATGACTTGCTCACCATGTCCATGATGAATAGAATATGAAGCTAATTAGATTAGATTCCAGTATAAAAGAACTTGGATTAGATATTATGAAGAACATTTTGATGATAAAGATATTGAAAGCAACACAATGAATTGCTGGGGAAAACTGTAGCTGCCATCATGGGACACCTTTATTAATAGGTTTGATAAACATCAGCCAGGAATGACAAAGATAAAATTGACCTTGTCTGAGGCAAGGTGCCAGACTAGACTTCTTGAGGTACCTTTACAGACTTACTATTCCATGATTCTATCCCCGTAGCTGTGTATATGTCATGAGTAGTTCCACAGCTGTCAATGGGACAGCTCAGAAATGCTAACCTCCTGTGAAATACTCTCCATGGTCAGAATATTTACATCAGCAGTCTGCAACAATCAAAAAGATGAAAAAGTATATGTTTTTGTAGCACTCTGTTTTCTGCTTTTTAGGTTGTTTACCATCTGTTCTCTAGCACAAGCTGCTCAACATATATTTCATAGTATGAAGAGATAAATGTTTCTTCCTGGGTGTGGGAAAAGGTCAGATGATCTATTCCTTCAAAAATTCTTTGTGCTTTTTAAAGCTGCATCTTTATATAAAAGTAATATCCAGCAGAAGGAAAATGTAAACAAATATATTCTCAATCATTGAATAGACTATTTTGAACAATTTGAAATGAAATTTGGACAGCTTTGGGGTTTCTCAGGATTTCTGTGTTTTGCTTTTGCTGTTAGAGAAACAAAACCCTTAGAGGAGTGCAAGAGTTATCCAGCACACCTGAAGCACGGGAGGCAGTTTTTCGTTAGGAAGTGCAGAAGCCTGAAAGTTGTTACCTTAACTACCCTAGAGAGTCCCTACGGCAGCTGGGACTCCCATGGACTTTCAGCTCCAGGTTTTCAGGTCTTGTGACAAGAAACCTTAAATTCCCTAGTCCTAGGATGGTCCACAGAATGGGACTGTTCTTGAGATACTGCTCAGGGAAAACCTGAAATGTCAGACTCTGGGACAGGGTTGTTCCAGAAACAGAAGGCCCGGAGTCCTTAGGACCATCTAATTGTCTGAGCCCTCTGTTCTGCACTGATCTAGCATGACGAAAGTGGGCTGCTGGAAGCACCACTTGCTTGCCACTTATCACAAGTTTGTTGACCGTGTTTTCATAATTTTCATAAAACCACATTTTTCAGTGAAGATCTGCTTTTACTTGGAAAATAGCCAAACAGGTTTATATTTAATATTATTTAAATCTCTGGGTGGAAATCTTCTAAATGTAGTTTGCAAGGAAAAGCAAAGCTGAAAAAACTCCACAAACCAAAACTGAAATCTATTTGCCTATAAAATCAAAGTTATTTCATATACTAGGCCTGCTTCATAATTCTGCCAATTTTTATGGGCTGCAGTCACATGTTTCTGGGCATTTTCAAATTTTGCTTCGCTGTTGCTGTGTGGAAGACCCGTGTCAGCAACACATGAACTGACAAACTGAGTGGGTATTGGAAACAGTTACTTTGTCAATAAACAGTGTAATGCCAAATGCAAAAATGTCAAACAAATGGGGGGGGGGGAGGGAGAAAAGAATTATTGTTTAATCTCTTACAGTTAGTGTAGTTTTAGTTGTTCCTTGCAGCAATTGTAGGTAAGCTATTTTCAGGCAGAAACTATTTTAACTGGCAGCCTTTCTTCAATACTACATGAATTTTAACCCAATGAAAATGACACAATTAACTTCCAATTATAAACTGTCAAGGTGAATTCACTAAAGAATAAATTGACTAATTCATTTATTCCTGGAATTTTCTCCCTACTGGGGTTGTTGTTGTTAGGGTGTTTTGATCGCATGGTTAAAGAATAATTGGGTGACATGAATATAAACTGCCTAAATATTTATGATGTGGTGTTTAGCTTAGTTGTTACAATTGCATAAAACATAAGAACCTAGTCCACTGTAGTTTGGTAAAAATAGAACCCTGTCTATTTTGAGTAATGAAGAAATTGTTTGGATGGGAGACCATCTGGAAACCCATTCAGAAATAAAAGGGGAAGGAAATAGTGAAAGGTCACAAAGTAAAAGATAAATTGGCCATACTTAAAACAGAGAAAAGGAATCTGAAAATCCTCTATGCAGTTGTATTCTGACATTCAATAAAGTCTGACTTGCAGGTTTATTCTCACTTCTTGCTTTACAAAAGTGGTTCTTGATTTTTTTCTTCACTGCATACTCAGAATAGGACCTTCATTTTCTTCTCTTCTTTCCAGTCTAAAGCTCAATAACTGTGACTGCTAATTTTGACTACCTTGACACATTACCCTTGATTTAATCTGCTTTATCTGTTGTGGTACACCTGAGTCATCAGACTTCAGACTCTACAGATCCTACAAGATTTGTTTAACGTTTAAGATTCAAGTTTTTTGTATACACCCCAAATTCACATCTGTTTTTACACTGTTGGGATGATTTTTGAGAAGCATGCTCAGTTTGACTCTTAGTGGTTTTATCTGCCTCAAAATCCTTAGAGAATGCTTTGCATAATACAGTCTTTCTGTTTACTTGTTCTCAGGTTACAGCTGCTGTTCTCACGTATTGGGCATTCACATGTTGATTTAAATTTATTCTACATCCTGGTCTTTTAGCCATAAAGTTTTGGTTTTTCACTTAGATTTTTCACGTACTGTTTTCCTTAATTTCTGTTTCTCCTTAGTGCTCTATGCTACTTATCTACTGATTTATCCTCTAATGATCCATTCTTACAGACCTTCTCAAGGAATGTTTACACTGTAATCTAACTCTGTAATCCAATATATGATTTTTGACATACCTATGGAGTTTGCACACACATTTTTATGTACTTTTTTCCTTTGTTTTGATTTTATGTTTGCTTGTACAAACAGGGAAGGAGAGAGGGAGGAAAGGAGTTAAAAGAGTTCTTTAAAAGGCACCGAATTTGCAGACAAGTTCACTTGAATTTTTAAAGTTTTCTAACACCCTTCTCTGCACAAGTGCTGTAGTGGTGGTCGTGTCCTCCTTTGATGGACAGGCAAGAGTTCTAGAGACTCCACAGACTCATACATGTCAGTGCAGAAACAGCAAGGACGTGTTAATGTGGGTACAGGTTTGTTGTTGAAAGTTTGCATTTAGGCTTGAAGTGCTTAGGGTTGAATGTGCTCTATAGCTATGTCTTCATGTTATCCTAGCAACACTGCTACCACTGTCATTCCCAAGCTCATGTTCATCATATTCATAGTGTTGTACAAGTCCGTGTAATCATTCAAGAATTAAATTTATTGCTCAAATATTTCAACATAAACACTTTATATATTTCAGTGGCAATGATATTTTAGTTCGGGTTTTTTCACTGAAGATTCCCTTCTCATCAATCCCACTTGAGTAGTCTTTCATTTATGCTGATGTTCTCCTGGCTTGAATCCATGGGTGAGTATGGGTCAGGATAAAAGCAGATTTTTCTCGAAATTAGTTTCCATTCATTTTAGAAACAGACTTTAAACCTTAGAACCCATTTTTTCACTTTTCTTCAGCTGGCTGATAGACAGGGTGACATGATAGTCCCCTCCCCACCTTTTTATTTTGTCGTTCTAAAGAGTGCTATACAGTGGGATTATATCCAAGATCAAGTAAATAAATATTTGAATTTAGAGAAGATAAATGAAAGAAAAAGATTTATGTCATTCTTTGCTGCAGATTGGAAAGTCTGCAGAAATCCAACAGAGAATGATAGATTTGGAAGATATTTAGAGCATATCTTTCTTATACCTGCTAAGCGTTCTCATTGTTTCATTATTGGGATAAACAATGTGCCATCTCACTGTGAACATAGGCAGAGTTTATGAAATATTTCTTATTAAAGGTATGCTGTACTAACAGCTATAAAATAACCACAGAGATGTATTTTTGGGAATGAGGCTGGCTTAGGTCGCCACAGGAGATACATTGATATTAGTCATTCTGCCAATGTTCACAACTTTGCTCAATTTATTGATTCTGTGCTGAAGGAGGGAAAAAAGCCAATCTATATGTTTTTCATTATAAAAATCAAACGATGGCATGGAAAAACCCTTTCTTTCATTTCTCTTACTACATCTATGACTTGCCTTTCTTTACTGGCACCTTTAATCACAAGAAACTCCAGTATGGTTTGATGGCTATAAGCCAAGCTAATTACACAATCTGAGATCTTAGGTTTCTGTAAGTCAATATTCAGAACAATTTAGAGTATATTTGAACAATGTAGACATAAAGGTCAAGTTACAATATTAATTCTTTCTATGTAGGCCCAATATATTAAAATATATTTTCCTCTCTGTTTGAAAAGTTGAAGCATTCAAATACAATCAAGATACTTTTGTCAATTATTCGTCTACACCAAACGAGCAAAGAGACAGCTTTGTGCTGTGCATGCTTTCTTGCATTTTAATGACGTGAATTTCTTTCTGTCAGACATAAGAAATTCAGAGAAGTGACCTCTCAGCAGCTTCTTTAAGTGGTGCTGAGTAATACATAATTTATCTGTAAGAATAAGGACTTGCAGACACTCAGCATATGGGTTTAATAAATAATATGTGTGAATACTTTTATAGTACATCATCATATCTGCTCTGAATGCACAGGCTGATGTCTTATATTGAGTTATAAATTTGGGAAATATTATTTTTCCTTCTTTCCACAAAACTTTGGACACTTATTTATTTGTGGGTTAGATGGTGGTAAATCAAATTTCTTCTCTTCATGGAACTGAATGCAGCATAGGATAGTATATGATAACACATGGAAAAACTTCTGCAGCTATCTTATATCAAGTGTCATTCTTTCACCCACCTCTGAAGAATAATACCTTTATTGTTCTGCGTGTTACTGTTCTGTTTGACTGCACTGGTGAATTTCCTGAGGTTGTTTGTCAGTTTTAGTACAAAGTAAATGTTGCATAGATGCTCCAAATTGATTATGTTCACCCTCAGGCAATTTTGCAATAACCTATTGCAGATTAAAATCACAAAATGCTATGTCACCTCCAGTCCTTATTAAGATAATTGACCCTCCTACTGAATTAATAATCTACAACCTGGTTGCTTAAATACGCTTGCTACTAAATAGTTCTCCCAAAGTCTAAATGGTAACATATTTTGATGAGATAATTGAGTCTTCTTATTCAGTTAAACATCCTGGATTGACATGAGCATATTGCTTAAAATTCATTGGAAAAATGTGGAAGGCCCCAAATTTGCCAGGGATATTTTTAATAATTTCTAAGTTATTTTATTCATTATCCTTCTGCTATTCAAAAGAAAAATTACAGGTGAAAATCTAAGCTATTCAAACTAAAAGTTATCAGTGCATGTATAATTTGACATTATAAATTTAGTGGCTCTGAAACAAAGCTTTTTCTATGGTATAGAACCTAGAAGGTTTCTAGGATACTTGCTTCTATATTTTCTCATAATTAGTATGAGTTTACTTGAATTTTTAAATTAGTAGGAAATTATTTAAATATGATTTTAAATTAAGCCACTCTCTGATAATTTGTCATTTCTAATAGAAAAGATGAGCTTCAGAATGCTTTGGATTTCTCTCAGTGTGGAGACTCATGCATGTTTCTAACTAGATGTATGGGAAATAGATTTATTTTTCTTTTATATTCCCTACCCTTTGCTTTCTTCCCAGATGAGTGCTGATGAAATGAACAGGCAGAAATGCATATGAAAACTTTGTTTCCCTCATTAAAGCAACTGTTTTGCATCTGGTTGTCATTTTCTGTACCCCATTGTTGCCTCCTTATATTCCCTTTCTACCCACTTCCCTTAATTTTATGTTTATCCTTGTTTTAGCATTTCAAGTAAATATACACTTCCTTCAGACATGGCAGACGAACGGGCTAGCTCAAGAAGCTTGTTTGAAAATATGATCCCCTTTGTTTCTTAGCTTTCTTGTTTTCTCCTAATTAAACAGAGCGGGGATTGCTTTTATTTAAAGCAATGGCAAGCATATGTCCATAGCTGGTTAGTTCATTATAAAGCAAATTGAACAAATGAAAGCCTGCTACCACGAGCAACTCTGATCAAGTTCTTACTTAAGTGAGGAACTGTAAAGGAGTTCTGTAAGACTAAACATCTGTTGTACTTCACCCCTTAAGTACCACCATGTACTTCACTGTAAGTGCACCTGCACTTTTATGGCAGTAAAAGGAGTTCTATGTCTTTTGTACCCAGGGCCTGACTCCACATTGCTTATTTACATACGTAGCCCATGGGGAGTTTTTGAAATTTGCATTTCAGGTTTTAAAGCCTTTATAAGACACACGGAAAGTAGTCTATAAAAATATACAATATCCGAACAGAAAAAGTTGACAAGAAAAATCTTGTACATAGAAATTTCTTCATTCTTGACTGTATTTTTACATTACTGATGCAGCACCATAACTTTTTTTTAACTCGGAGGATGACTTTACACACTGGAAATTGCATACACTGACCTATTGGATTAATGGGCATATCATTCAATGTTTACTGTCAATTTCATTTCACTGCATCACACCTAGCACCTCCATCAAAACCCTCGGGTCTTACATACACATCTGCTATTCTAGAGCCACTTAGCAGTCCTGTCAACATACTTTTTTGAACTTCTTTTACAATGGTACTGTATATTGGTAACAACTTCTTGTACCAGCCAGCTACGTAGAGAAATAGTCAATAAAAAATAACCAAAGTAATATATAAAATATCCTCAAAATGGCCAAAGGCATTGAAAGAACTTAATTCTCTCAGCAACCAGCTGCTGAGTCCAGTATGCTAGTAAAAATTCTTTATCCTTTCTGACTTTAAAGTACTTAGCATTTTTCAGGATGGGTTCTTGAGAACGTATTACTTGCTCAAGCTCCACCAGTGGTACTAAATTAAACCTTCTGTATTTGTTCAAAACAGTAACCCAGAAAATAAACAGTGATTATAAAATGCACGGATCAACAGATCTGAAAAATCTCCACAGTTGCCCATATTAATTTCCATGTTCACCTAAGTGAACAGTCATCCCCTCCAACTTTGAAAAAGTCGCACATCAAAAAGAGGTATCATCCACATAAAAGAACGGTATTTAACTGTCTGAAATATCTCCTGGAAACCTTTCCGTTGCTTTTCTGAAGCCCATTTAGCAGAAAGCACTATGTCTTGCACAAGTAGAGAGCTTTTCAAATAGAATTTGCTATTAAGTCATAGTTACTGTAGAAAACAGGTCAAAAAATTATTGTTCCATTATAATCAATAGCAAAACTTCCCTTTACTTCACTATAGCCCAAAATTGCCACAATTTGATTGCGTTAAATTGATACTTTTTTTTTTCCTGAGGTTATATTAAGTACTCTTCCACATCCGTATTTCTGACGTGAGTCTTTCAACCTAAGAATAGTTCTATGTCTTTAGAGGGAACATGATAGAGAACTACAATCTGTGTCACCCCTCACCACTTAGGATACTAGAACAATAAAACTTTAGTAAAGTAGCAGGTGGATCTGCCAATCTCCTTGTTAATGATATTTCTCCCCTGTAAATAAGTGTCCTGGTTTGAGGTGAAATAGAACCAGTTTTCTTTTTCAGCAATTTTACTTTTCAGCTAAGTCTGTTCTAACTAACTGCACTCTCTGAAATTAATGGCATATTTTTCAGAGAGTATCAGCTTCTAGCAGAGATAAGATCTGATGTTTATAGTTAATACCAAGGAATGGTATGCAGAGAAGCTCCTGTTTATACTTATTGCTATAAAAACCAAGGTCAGCTAATTTTGTTATAAGCCCCATTGGAGGGCTGGAAGCAGAAAAGAGTAGAGGTGTCGCACCTGCAGGGAGGAGTGGACAGGACAGGTGACCCAAAACTGACCAACAGGGTATTCCACCCCATCTGCCTCATGCTCAGTATAAAAGCTGAAGGATCAAAGGGTCAGTCCCTCTTTGTTCAATGGCTGGTGTCCGAGGAGGACTCTCTCTGCTCATCTGCCTTTGGTAGATGGTAGATGCACCATCTGTGCATTCCTGAATCCAGTTCCTGAGTTCAGTTCCTGTCCATCACTGAGTCCAGTCAGGGACTTTCCCAGTGCCTACTGGTGACATGATCATCATCCTGACAGCTCAATAATTTTTTGTGTATATTTTATACACTTCATTATTTTTTTTCTTATTATTTTTTTTTATTATTAATATTTCATTAAAGCAGTTTAGTTGCTGTTCAACTCATAATTATCTTTCTCTCTTATACTTCTCTCTCTGAAGGGAGAGGTTGGGGAGAGCATCTGTTATTCATTTTAGAGGCTGGCCCAGACAAAACCATGACAATAAGTTCTTTCTCAGAATATCGTAAACTCATTCTGAGACCTTTCAACTTTTATTGGAATGCATCAACATATATTTTTAATTTATATATTGCTGTTTCATTTTTCTCACTTTTAAGTTGGCTGTTGACTTGAATGAAATTCTCCCTGGGCTCAGGAAGTTACTGAGTTTTTGAATGACAGTGGTAAGTTCTTTGCCATTCTCATTCTCACCAGCCATCAAGGTTCTAGATGTCTCAGGACTGATCCCATTCATGATTAAGTCAAGACTGTCATTCCTCCCATAGAAATGCTTTGTACAGACAGAGAATGAGAAATTCCACATGGATTAAAAAAAAAAAAAATGCAGCAGAAATAACGCATTATTCCAGTCTCTCTCATTTTTCATCTGTTTTCCTCCATGTCCCTCTTTTTAACATGTATCCACAGAGTCTGCAAACTAAAAAGTTAAAAGGTTGTGCTCCAAGGCAAGATAAAATGCTCAAGATATAACTATTTACATATAGAGGTGCTTATTTTGCATATAGGTAAACAAAAGCTAAACTTATTTAGCGACTTGCCTGAGATGTTCTACAGTGGGACCACTTCTCCACCAGAATGGGAGAGATGAGGTGCAGATCCATGCTGTGTTTACTTGATTACAGCCCTAAGCTCTTACCATTTGAGGTACCTTCAGTCCTCTTGATCTTACGCATGGATCCACAAGCCACTCGTACTCTGGTCAATAGCCACTTCCCTTGCATTAAACCAAAAATCATGTTACTGTGGGATAAATTGGTTTTAACACTCTTATAAGAGAGAATACTAATCAAAGAGAATGAATAAATTTATATATAATGATATATATAACAGCTAGAAGGAGTTAAGTATATAGCTTTACTCCATCACAGATTGAGCAAAGATTAAGCAAGTCATGCCTTACACAGTATATGAGTAGGAGATTTTCAAGATAAAACATGAATTGTTCACTAAGGTTCCTTGTGGGCAAAAATAAGCATGGATCAATGGTAGTCTTTACCAAAAAGGCTGGTATCCCATTTTCTGAATGATGTAAACTAGGTTGACAAAGCTTTGTCTGTCTGCTCTTTGTTTGGTGTAGAGTCCCGTTTATTCTGCAGGTATTGCTGGCCAAGATATGTCTGCTGGATTGTGGTTTTTATCACGCTGTGATAGAAAATGTTTTGTGAACTGACCTAGCTGATACTGCATGGACTATGGCAAACAGAAGGGGGCTCAGCTTTTTGGGTAGCCTATAGGTTTTGATGTGAAGCTCTGAGACTGATCTTTTGAGTATCAGGGGACATGTGGAGGGGGTCCTTAGAAGCACACCAACTTCTTCGTATTGAACAGCACCTTTTTAGGGTATGCATCATTTTGAAGTTATGGCATGAGTCACATACCAAGTTATTTTCTTCTCATGTAATTTTCATTATTTCCAGTTAAACAACAAAAGAAAAATGGATGTTGTTAGAGTAGCGTTAACACTTCTTAACTGCAGGACAGTGAACACTGGCAATTCTTTCTCTTACTCAGCAGGCAAGTTATTTCCCAATAAAATAACATCTAATTAGAATACCACTTACAAGCAGCACTGACTAGATAGGATATTAAATATCCGTTCAAAGAAAACACATGTCTGTATGAAACAGGATACTGCTTGCTAACTGTTGGTCATTAGATCCACATTCTATGAACTGGCACATATTATGAGAAAACGTGTATGTATATTTTATTATCAGTTATGAGAAAGGAGATCTACTCTATAAATTAACAAATCTAGGTCCTGCATTTGAACATGTTCTGGGATGAGGTATGATTCTATAATGTTGAATTTACCTGACAGGAAATACTTTAATTATACTGGTACTGCTTCAAGAATGAATTACATCTGTAGTATTTCAACTTAATAGGAAACAGCTGTAGAAATAAAAAGTAACTCTAGGATAGGAGTACATAACGAAAAGAAGTATTTCCTGATTTCAGATATAGTATCTGGGATCTAACAGATACTGTCTCACAATTTTTGGGTGGCAATAGAAATCCAAGTAGAATACAATAAAGATTTGCTATTGTTATTTTGGTTCATAGAAGACTGTCTACATAACCTAGATGAAGGGTGTTGTGGATGCTTATCTTTGATTTACAACTCTGTAACACCGCTAAGTTCTGGTTCATGTAGGTATACTCTGAACCCAATGTAAAAGAAATAAAGCTTGGCTACCCCACATAAATATTTAATCCACTATAATCAAGTTAAAGACATAGCGATAGCATGCACAAGTATACAAGCCGTTAGTTTTGCATACCATATTAATATAGGAGCCACTACAGTTGATTTAATTTGAATATTTTTAAACATACATTTCTGCAGGAGCTTTGAGAAATGGGTGTTTGTCCTTTTTTCTTACACTGTATCACAGATTTTTATTAGGGAAGTACTTTTTTCTGTCTGTGTGCATGACTATTGTTTGGAAATTCAGATAACTTGAGTGCTTTTCCTTGTAAGAACACATTTTCCCTCCCTAAAGGCACCATTTATATTCCTTGGTTGTTTTTGCCCACCGGATAATCTCTACATGATTTCCAATGCTGTCTTAAAAGTGCTTCTAAATGTTTTTCTTCCCAATATTATTTAAAACTTTGTTATATACTACTAAACTTTCATTTCTTTTCTCACTTTACTGTGTGTGGAAAGTGGAGGAAAAACATTTTAAGACTGTTTTTATGATGTGGCATATGAAACTTGGTTTCATGTGTGGTTTGGTACATGAACTCACAGAGTTAAATTCTTTCCATGAGTCAAGGGTAGGCAATATGTAATCAGCCATGAAGTTTCTGTTTCACAAAGCTGCTTACACTGAATAATTCAATATTTGAGCTTTAATGATATTTGAATAGGAATTTGTATGTAGGCTGTACAGCAGATAGATGAAAGAAGGCAGACAAACTTCTGATTTCTGGCTGAATCATTAACATCTGAGATTGTTTTCCAGCCCACTGTGGGATCAGCCCTCCCTGAGACCAACGTTCATCGTGCTACCTTCAGTGACAGGTGACCTCCACCACCTCTGTGGGCTGTGCACAGCCTCCATAGCTTCTCACAGTTTTTCCCTGAGGACCTGAGCCACCTAGCCCTGAGGGGTGGCCTCTCAGTGGCAGGACCATCATCATTAGCTGTCTACCTCCAGGAAGATGATGATCGTGTACCACCAGACAAGAGTCAGAGACAAATCCCGTGGAGGTCAGGGCTGGTGCTGCTGAGGGGGCACTCCCATTTCAGCTTATGCCTCCACGCCATGAGCCCTGGCTGTGACTAACAAGGCACCGAGGCTGCCGCCTGGGAAGCGTGCTGTGGAGCACAGCTTGTCTTTGGGTGGGGGAGGACAGACCGTACCCATCACTGTTTGTCAGTGCCAGATGGGAGGGAAAGGAAGAGGGGGGGAAGCCAAAACCAGCCCGGAACATAGGCAACATATTTCAGAAATGTCTGCACAGGGATTTTCTGCCTACACCAGAACCGCCTCTAGGCCCTCTCTGCCAACAGGGTGACAGGGGCGAGAGGGATCTGCAGTGGCAGTGACAGGAAGAGGCAGAAGTTATTTGCAGCGGTGCTTGAAGCGTGGCTCTCCTGATAATGGCCCCACAGCTGCCTTTAATCCCCGGAGCTGGGCCTGCAGCTATGCCCGGTCAGGCTCAGTAGCACAGGGAGCCAGCGTGCTGCAGCACCCTGTCCTGACATGGCAGCCAAAGCGGCCCCGCTGCCAGGCTGCGCCATGTGCCGCTGCTCACAGCCACTGCGGCAGCGGTCAGTGCCATGCCCGCATACCCGGGGGCTCCCAAAGAGACCGGTGGACGGAGGTTCAGCAGATGGGGACTGGGCTGAAAGTCCTGTGGGTGTTGTGCTGGTCGTGGCAGAGTCACGTGCAACAAGAAGCCAACGGGGCCAGTTGCCCTCACACAATTTAGCTTCATGCTGGTCTGTTGTGCGGCCAGGAAGCTCCTGAAAGGGCCCTGCTCTGCGACAGCAGTTTTCACCCCTGGGAACACTGATGGATTGTGCTGGCATGCTCAGTCCTTCAGAAACAGCCCAGACCCCCATGTACTTCAAAAAAATTAACAATGTGGAATGTATAGATGTGAATCAGCTGTCTTGAAATCAATCAATTCAAACCAATGTGAGGCAACGTCCATTTCATGAGTAACAGCTGCAAAATTTAAGAATAAAAAGAAAGCATCTTCAGCTCCAGAAGGTCTGTCCTCACTGCCTTAACGTACATTGTAGACATACTTACCTCCTGCACGCAATCAGAAACTAAGTCCACTTACATACCTTACAGCTCAGGTCATGCTAGAAAGTGTCCTCCAACCATTCTTAGTTTCATAATCAATTTATTTCCAAGCTGTCCTGGGACTTCAGTCCAGATTCCTGTCCTAAAAAGATGCTTCCACTTCCCTTCAGCTCTCAGAGGATGGAAATATTTTTGGCAGATCATATGCTGTGGCCTCTAGGTAGTAAAAAGAAATTTTTAGTCAGACTTTTATCAGATGGGCAGAGGTGAGAAGTGAAACAGTTTCGCCCCCAGTTTGGGAAGAAAAATTTATAAATTGTCTGAAGCCTTTTCACACTGCAAACTTTCAATTAATAGCATTATTTAACATAATGCCTTGACTGGGATTAATGAATGTAAATCATTATTGGCTGCTGATTGAGACTAGACACAAGAGCAGTCAACCACTCTTGGGGTCATAGTGAAGTTTGGGTGATAATAAGACTATGTTGGTTGATAGCCACACCTAGCTTAAAAGAATACCATGACACACAGTCGCAACTGCTAGCATGGAAATGATTGCAAAAAACCTTTTGCGCAGGTCAAATTTTGCCAGCTAGGTTGATCCTAAATAATACCTTATTCTTTGAGTATATTCTGTCTCCAAGCAGATAATAAATCCAAATTAAACTTTGAAGAGGAAACATTATTACCATACATTTCTTTCTAAAAAATTAATCTGCTTAAACATAGAGGAAAATAGTTCTCGATTTTTCATAAAGATCATTTCAGGTTTGAATCTCTGAAACAAATTGGAATCCAAAATAAATAAATATTTCTGATGAGCTCTAATGCCAAGATTCACACTTTTCATTACAACATGTATTTTTAAACTTTTGATTGAGTTGGTATTATGTTATCTCCAGGTTATGAAAGATTCAGGAAGAAATAAGAGGAACAGTCCAAACTCCTGCATTATCTAAAGTAGACCGTACACTGAATTTCTAATAGATTTTCTCTCCAAGGGTCTTAATCCCAGCCTCTTTCTGGGGTAGTCTGAAAAGAACAAGATAGAATCTGCTTATCACCCTTTCCCCCTGAAAGCACAGGAAGGTAAACAAGAAAGGCAACTTGTCAGCATTGAGACAATTACTTCTGTTTCTAACTTCACAGCCTAACACTGATAAGGGAGTTTTATGAGGGGTTTTTGTATCCAGATGAGAAGAAATCAGCAAGTGTGCTTGGGCATTCTGCTATCTAGATTTCATGCCGTTCCCTGTGTCCTTATATATCTAAAGGCAAAGTTATTTCACTTTAATTTCACTTTGCTTTAAAAAAAAAAAAAAGCCATCAAAACCCCCTATTGATTTATTCCATGCTGTTATTTCATTTTACCATAGTCAGCTATGAGGGGAGATGCAGATCTGCATTGTCTCAGTCCTAGCAGTGGAAGATATTATACCAAGAGGAAAGAAAATACCTTTCCCACATATGTATGGGTTTGCCCACAGACAGCCCCTTTTGTGGAAAGGACTTGTCTTTCCTTGCTGTATTGGTCCCACTCTGCAAGCTGGTGTGAAAAGGTTAGATAACTGACCTTTCATTCAGTGATCCTCCCCCAGAACAGAAATGTGTGCTCTCAGGGACAGAAACCTGCTCTCTTTAGTAGCAGAAAGATAGAGAAAGAGGTAAAGTCATTAAGCTTTTGCCCATAGAACAATCTTTTATAAAACCAGAAACAATCTGGTCAATTATTTGCTCATTTTGAAAATTGTCCTGTCATTTTTCCTCTGCAGGTCATAACAATCTCCAAAGCATCTTCCTCACCTAGAAGCTTAAATCCCATTGAAAGGTTATGGGATTTGAGTTCCTAACTTACTCAGCTTTTTTTTCAACATAGAAGATTCCGCTTAAGCAAACATCAAACTAATCCAGTATTGACTTTATTCTTCATTTAAGACTTGTTTTTGGAAGAGAGACAGGGGTAAAAATAACCCCATAGAAAATCCTTTTTTCCTTTCCCTAACTAAATAATTTAATGCGAGGGAAAACCTCATAGAGACAGATCGCTTTACCTACAAAAGCTAATTGATTTTAGTTTGAAATATGAAACCAAAACAAAATGTGTCAATGGTATTTGATCTGTGGACAAAATACTGGTCAAAATAACCATGTATATGGCCTGACCATGTATCATATCATCTATGGCTTCACAATAAGGACTTAAGAAGTCCTCACCAAGCAGAAGACCAAATCTACAGTGTATCTTGAAACTAGTCTTTCATGTGAAAAGAAACAAGAAAATGAGAAGCTGACAGAATCACATTTTAGTAAATTCTACTTCCAAGACTAAAATACACCTTTGAAAATCAAGAATTAGAAAATAAATTTACCACGTTATTATGACTGTAACAAGAAACTCTTCCATTTCCAGGGTAAAATCACAAGCAGTGATTTCACTCATTCTTCTCCCCCACCCCAAAAAACCCTTCCCACTGAATTGACTTACACTTTTTCTTAAATAACAATGAAATCTTTCTGTGGAACACACAGATGACCAGACAGGGCATGCTCATTCAAATAAGGGAGAAAAACTGGAACAAACCTCAAGGGTAGACTGTTATGTATGTTATTCTTTTCTTTAATGTTATGATAGTCTTAACCACAAACTAAAATGTCTATCAACAGGCTGAATGTAACAATTCTGTAGTCATTTCTCAGCCCAAACCTCTATTGACTTCAATTTCAAGCCACAACTTGGGCAAAAGTACAAAGTTTCGTTTTAGGAGGTATCTGCCAATCCAATGACAATTCTCAGTAATTTACTTTGGAAGCAGCACCATATGTATTCTGATTTGGCATACAGTGTTACAGATCTCTTAAAAAAATGCCTCATTTTTCAGATTTATTGCCTGTGGTTGAATTCAGTGTAAATATGTTTTATTAGTGTAAATATGAGGGTAATATAGTGTAACCAATATAGTGCATAACATGTATTGTGTGTAACCAGTATGTGTATAGTGTAGTATAACCAATATAGTGTAAATAGGTTTTATTTAGTGTAAATATGTTTTGTATGAAGGGAAAGTAGCTATTTTGAAACATTATCAAATTGAATATGTTTAATTATGTAATGTGAATTTCAAAATATATATGTATTATCCATTAAATGCTGACTAAAATGGATTTTTAAAAAATCCTATACCAAGGATGGTAATTTTGAAGAACGTTGATGGTAATACAGAGTACTAATAGAAATTCAAACTATTGTGTGTGAAGAATAAAGGATTTGCTTATATGTTTAAAGATGTGTTGAAACTAGGATAAGAGATAAGAAAATAAAACTGACACTTGTCAAACTAAATGCTGACTTCTATATTTG
Organism: Burhinus oedicnemus; assembly: GCA_008921705.1. Lineage (NCBI taxonomy): Eukaryota > Metazoa > Chordata > Aves > Charadriiformes > Burhinidae > Burhinus > Burhinus oedicnemus. The sequence continues at coordinate 1,207,505 of VFFE01007006.1, forward strand.
ATTTAGATGAATTCCTTTGATACAGACCAGATAATACAATTGAGTGAATTCAAAGAAAGAGGAAAAAATAATGTAAACACTTAAAACTATATCATTTTAAAAAAGCAGCAGTGAGATTAAATAAAAAAGTGTTTGTATTACATGAAAATAATCGTCACTACTGAATCTATTTTCCATAAGCTTTTCAAACGCTCATGTAATTTATTTGTATATGTGAGAATGGGTATTCTATATTTTCCACAATAATGTACCTCTTATTTGAGCTGTTATTAGCCACTTTCTACCTCTGCTTCACAAGAAATTGCTTTTTTGGAACCTAATCCTATCCTGAATTCACATAAAATCTGCGAATGTAAAACATGTTTTTGTTCATTCATGGACAATACTTGCACAAGGCTCAAGTTTCCCTTTAAAAAGATTTCTAAGGTGATCCATCTAAGCAGAAAAGCTTTTTTGTATTAAGTGACTGGGAGTCAGTACTTCTGAGAAATATATCATCTATTAGGACCTCTGAATAGGAATGGATTTTTAAATGTCTCTGGTCCATGCTGGTAGCCTGGGATGTGAGAGAAGTTTCTGTGTATTTTTTGTGGGTGTTTTGCTTGTTTGATTTAGGAGCACTGTCTGCATTAGAATCACCTTGTATCTTGAAGTAATTTAGGCTTTAGTCTGAACCTAAAAAAATGGGGTTTTGAAGCCAAAATGGTATTGGCATATGAGCTGAATCTGAGAGTTGTGCTCCCCTCTGTGGATATTCAAGAGACATTAGGCATCTCAGAGTGAGGAGTTTCCGGAGATAACCAAAATAATTCACTGAAGACACAGTCGGATTTAAATCACACTCTGCTCTCTCAGAGCCTTTGGTGCTACTTTGCTACTACCAGGGAACAGCTCCTCCTGCTTGGAGAATTCTCTGCCTTGAATTCTCTCTTGCAAGCAGGCCCTTCCAAAGCATAGCAGATGCTCCTTAATTAATTAATTAATTAATTAAATCTCACTTCCGGAGGAGGACGAGCTTATGGAGGATGTTCTGCCCCTTCTCCCCACTACTACTGATGCAGCAGTGGTGAGAGTCATCAAGGATGTCAAAGGTCTGAGTTCAGTTCCCTTCTCCACCTGCATGGCCCAAAGGGATGCTCTGCCTCTCGGGCAACGGACAACTTTTCTGCTGCAGTAATAAGCAGCTGTTCTGGAAGCTGCTTACTTTCTGTAACATTCAGTAAGCAAAAGACACATAAGAAACTGGAGATCAAGTCTGTAGGGAAGTGTTTGGGTCATCCGGCTTGAAGAGGGAAATCCTGTGTTTCAACTGTGCTCTGAGCACTTTTTGTTTGTTTTACATTAAGCAATCACTGGGTAAAATACTGAAATACTTGTAAGAACTAGGATCGGAGCACAGGCTGTATCCAGGCTATGTAGCTGGCAGGAAAAACAGTCAAAGGTGTATCTTATTGATGCATATCAGTGGGGCTTAGGTGTGAGAAATCTCAGCCTTGTCAAGTGGTAAGTGCTTCTAAGCACATCAAGAAGAAAACCTGTACACTCCCGTATCACTTCCAGTATTGAAAGTAACATGCATTATTGTTTAATGACTTAACAAGTACTATTATATGAACTTAGGCGTTAGATGCTGGAGTTTTGAAGAGCTAAACTCAGAGCAGAGATGCCCTGGTTTTATGGTTTTGTTATTAAGCATTTCTGGAAATGTTTATGTACGAGTAGCATGGCTTGGGGTCTCCATGTATAAAAACATTGGCTGTTGTATCTTATTATAGCTCCTTTGGAAACTTTGTTTTCCATACAGCTCATGCTGTATGATGACTAATAGATAGTTCTACCAGTTGCAAGTGCGATGCGTAGTCCCACTCCAAATATATTAAATCCAACGTAATTCTGGTTACTCTCAGTCTTGGTTTTTGTTGTTTTTGTTGTGTTAGTTTGGTCTGGCCTAGGTATTTGGTGATAAAGCTGGTTTGTAGCAGTTTAAGGATTTTCTGGTAATGATTGTAAATCAGCTTTGTTCAAAACTGTCATGTGAAGTATGTTAATGAACATTAGCTCTCAAGAATATAGAAATCATCAAATTTTTATTGATGTTGAATTAGATATATACATTGTTGTAGACAACATCTCAGATGTTAATCAGGAAATAGGTAACAAAACTGAGACAGTTTTTGTTGTCAGGGTCAAAAGGAGACAGGAGTAAAATTATGTAGCAGCTTATTTTTCTTGACCACTGTGGAGTCAGGAAAGCTTTCTTTACATTTGCTGAAAAAAACAGGGATGCACTACTCCAAGTTCCAATTCCCTTTATTTAGACTACCACAGACAGAAATTATAAGATCCTTCACCAATATAGGGGCAAGAGATATTAGATGGGTAAGAGTAGTGGCTAGGAAATGTCCAATTTCCAAATTTTTTCGTTCTGCTTTGGAGAAAAAAGAAAGTGTGGGAAGCAAGAACAGTAAAAAAAGTGACAGATATAATCTAGAACACTATTGATTCAGGAGTATCCACTTGCGCCACTGTGAGAGATCTAGGTTCAAGCATCTATTCCAAATCAGATGGGCAGTGTGGTTATGTATTCAAACTCCAAAATCAGTATCTTAAATATTGTGACATTAGTTTTCTGAATCTAGGACTCCTTCTCATAGGCCTCCTTCTGAGAAATATAATGGAAAAATATTTGAAAGTATGTTTTCCAACATAGAAAACCTTTCTCGAAATAGTCCTCATCAGCTCCATTGAATTGACATTATGGGAACATTTAAGAAATAACACAAACCAAGGAGTAGAGAAGAGCACTTGTCTTTGTATAAATATTTTCTTGAAGGCATTCAAGACCTGGGCCTTCAAGATTTGAGTCGCTCTTGTAACATGCTGCATAGCATGTCTCCAGCAGCAGTAGCTTTTCCCCTCAAGCCCATTGCTGCATCAAAATCCTTTTTCCTCTGGGAACAATATTTATTTAGATGCTTTTATATCTCTTTAGCCCAACTCAAGAGCTAACATGTGCTGTGTGTCTTGATGTGAAATTTCGCAGAACTAGTATCTCTGTGATCCCATCACTCAGGGATGCTGTTGGGCATTTACCATGGGATGTACCGCTCACCTCAAACAAGAATAGGATTTATCTTTGTAACAAGAAGTGTAAGAAAGTTCTATTGGGCTAGCTGAGAACTCAGCTGGAATTGAAGTTTTTAAATAAGATAATTTCTGTGTTTCTGGAATGAGAAAAGAAAATAAGAACATTTAAAGAGACAGATTATTATTTTTTTAATTTAACTTTTAAATTAAAAATGATAGAGAAGTGCCAACTTAAAGGCTGAATGAAGCACAAATTCTAAAACAAAAGCAAGTATATACTTACTTTCTAAGACTATAGTATCAGCTTTAGTGGCTGTGCTTGTGTACCTCCTGTACTTTCTATATGTTATTAAACTATAAGGGTGCATAGATCTTGGGAAAGCCCTTTGCAAAGGAATGGATTAGAGTCTGTATTTCTAAAAGGAAATTCAAGGTCAATTACACTGGAGTATGATGTAATAGTAGCGTTGCATTGCGACTGATGTGTTCAATGACCTTCTGACAGCCTTTACCCTATTTGTAATTTCAGAAACAGCAGTTCATGTTTTAGCACTTATTCTAAGTGATGTTGTTTCAAAATAAATAAATAAAATCTGCAAGCTAAAGGGCACATTCAAGTATATAGAAGAATTACTACCAGGTCTGGGCAGAGGGACTTCACTGTGCACATTCAAGTGAGTCATAAGCTGCTCACTGAATCAAATCCATGAGCTCCCAGATGAACTAGAGCTAGCACAGTACAAACTCTTCACATTATAATCAGTTATTCATACAGATTTTTATTTAGTATTTTCTTTGTTCATCTTTGATTATTCCTTGTCTTCAGGTCATGAGGAAACATGACAGAAACATACAGATGTTGCTGCTGGAAATTTCTTAGTCATTAACATCAACATGGAGAAGCTAAGGTATCTGTGCTTGGTTTGATATGGTGACGATATTTAAGTTTTCTTAGTGTCTGAGCATCTTCAACAAGGACCCACTATTCAGACCTGAGAGAAGACATGGAAAAATTTTCTTAAAATTGCCTGCTGTATTTACATGCAATCAGTCGTCCATGGCCAGCTGACCATGTACAAATGATGAAGAATGCGAGAGGTTTTAATATGCATCCAAAGACTGATGTGATCTGTAAGAGGTGCAGAGCACCTCTTTCTTCAGCTTAGTCGCTCCAACTCTGTTGTAGATGTTAGCAAAATTCAACTAACTTTTGAATTGCCACTTGAAGGCATTGGAAACTAAAATACAAGAATCTTCTTGTTGCCACCAACACCTGTTCAAGACACTAGAGTAGCTGTTACAGAGACATGAGCAGAGCTTTAGGTAATGTCAGCTACTGAGGAGTCTGGATGCTTTGGCCAAATTTGACAGGCCAGTGAAGTTAGTGAATATCATTCCAATTCATGATAGCATGGTAGCACGAAGACTTTGCTCAGCACCGTGCAAAAGTTTGTCCACGCACTGTTTTTGTTCAAACTCTTCTGTGCAGCAACATTTTCCAATGGGTTCAGAAACAGTGATAAAAAGGTCTGATCATTGTCATAAGACAGAATAATTTGAGTTTGCAAAGACTTAACCCTTAATCAGAGGTGCTAGAGCTCCTTGCCTATGATTCACTCTCTGTCAGTGTTTGCACCTTTGTTGGTGCTTCGCTGGAGTGAGAGGAATGTCTTGCTGACCATTTTGAACACTAGTGCCACAATAAAGGAAACAGAGCTCTTACATCATTCCCACCCTACAGTACAATGCATAGAGCAATCACATGCATTGACAGTGGAACACTGAAACTTGCAGAGAAGTTTTCCTGTTTGCACAAGGCTTCTCAAAATACCAGTGCTTCAGGGACTCAGTTCAAAGGCTCAGAAATGTTACCAGTTTTTCATGAGCTAACCTTACCACTGTTGGAACTCCAGAAAAAAGATATTGATCATTGTGGCTCTGCTGTTCCTTTTGAGCCTTGGAGCACAACACCAGTCCCTTTTTAAGTTCTGTCTTGTGTTATGCACAAAGTATCTGACATGAAGAATTTAGATCTATGTGCACTGCAGTTAAGGTAGGGTCCCTTTACAGGTCATGTGTTTTTCATGAGATGTTTCCTTAGTTCTTTAATACTTGTATCTGATCCTTACCCAATTGATTATCTCAGTCAGTTCTGGTGACCTGTTGGTGACTGAGCAAGTTACTTACTTTTTGTTCTTCTTACTTTGTCCAATAGCCTTTCTGATCCCTCTGAGCAAGAGGCTGTTTTGATCCTCCCTTGGCTCAAAAAACTGCAGTGTCCTATTTGGATGTCTTTACCTGTGCTTCATGTTATTTCTGCCAAGTATATGGTTTGATTGGTTTTATTTATGGGAATATTTAAGAAACAATAAATCCACAGACACAGAGCAGGAGGATTGGACCAGATGATCTTTAAAGGTGGCTTCCAACACAAATCATTCTGTGATTCTATGATTTTGAGAATATGTGGGTGACAGATCACTCCCAGTCTTTCTTCATCTTCTCTATCTACTCTGAAGAGTCCACATCCAAGAATGGCAGCATTTCCCATTTGCTGTGGTTGCTAAGAATCTCTCCATGGGAGAGATGAAAGAGTTGCCATGTGGGTGGCAAAAGCGAAGGAAACATTCATAAGAAAGCTTTTTTTTATTTGTTTCTGAAAGCATTAGCTTTGAAAAGAAAAAGGTATCCCATTCCAAACAAGTAAACATAAATGTGCATTTCTTCTGTATATGTACCTAATGTCTTGGTGAGTTTTGAGTATTGATATTGGTAAAGTTTATAAACAAACTAGGTTGACTGCAAATGCACCATTCAAGAAACTCTGGAGAAAAGCAGACAGAGATTATGCAGAGCTGCTTCTATAAGATCTGTAGGCAGTTCTGTACTGTGCAAATAAAATGACTACATCACCAAAGAGATAATGCCACAGAATGTGTTGCATCAAAATAAAATTTCATCATTAGATGGAATAAAAAAACATTAAGAAATGAAGCTGTGAGGAAAAACTGATTTTTGTTCTTGTTTCTGTAATGGTTGAACAACAACAAAAAGTCAGGAAAATTGCTTTCGATCAATCAGGATGTAATTTTATCTCCCCATTTACTTTGCAAGGTAAACTCTTTTGGGAAGAAAAAAATGCTTTGTTCCTGAAAAAAACAAATTTTCAAGGAACTTTGAACTCTAAGAATGTGATATTTAGGTATTAGTTAAAACAAAATGTCATATGTGAAACGATTGATTCAGTGTATTTTAAAATGTTCACATCAAATATTTTACCATTTTCTCTTTTTCTTTTTCTTTTAAATAACTTGATGTGACTAAAATAATTGTTTTAGTGGATTTCTTCGACTGCTCTTCTGGGAAGCTGTGGGTGTGGTGGGGGTGAAAAAAAGACAAAGAAAGTTTCTGAGGAAACCTTGGCCTATTTCAGCTGGCTAACATCTGCAGACAGATTAAGGCATCTTTCCAAAGCACCTGTCTGAATTCATCTATAGTGAGGGGAAAAAAAAAAAAGGCTCTTCCTACTCACCAATAATTAGATTCAATAAAAAAACTCAAAGAATCTATCAATTATTCAAAGGAATTGCTGCTTTCACATACTTAATACTGCCATCTGTGCTACGGGTGAAATTCAGCCTTAGGCAGGTGATCAGCGTTAGGCCTATGCTCTACGTAAATCCTCCACATTTTTAAAAATATATATATATATATTCATTATCAACTCCTTCTCCATCCCACAGCAGATAATGTAGCACAAGTGGGGATAACTGAGTCATTTTCTCATTATAAACTACTTTACAATTCAATGCAAAAAGGGGGAAAAAAAAGACCTACATTAATATGTATAAGAATTTTTAAAGTTGAGAAGTGTTCCACATAGAACCTAAATCAATCCCCTTCACATATGTATTATTTTATTACAGAACTATGCTTGCCATTTAGTTTTGTGCTTCTGTACACTTCTGCATGTTTATAACATGGTGGGAATATTGTTAGTGTGGAAAATATCTTCAAATTTGTTGATCCGGGGTACAAAAACTATTGTTGTGTTGAATTGCTATTGATATTTGCAAATTAGAGATGGCAAAACCAGAAATAAATCAATACTCCATCATTAATTATATATTCAAATTATATATGCTTAAGATTCAGTGTGAGATTCAAATGTATTTTATGCATAAGTATATTTATTTCATGCCTGCATCACTGCATACACAAATAAGCTAGGTTTGGCTATCTACATATGTGATATGGGACTTGAATCGGTACTTCCTATTTAGTGGAATTCTCTTACATACACAATTTGCTGCATTATAATCCAAATACCTAGCACTCAGGTAAATTTACTGGGTTTGTATTTGTTTGATTGTTTTTTTAGGAAATCTGCTTTAACACAAAGCAATATTGCAAAGTATACCAGTACAGAAAGAAATATGGTTCACTAAATGTAGAGCCAAATTCTGACTCTATTTAATCTGATGTTAAAACTCCAGCTGGTTGAATGAAACCAGTACTTCAACCTCAACAGTGCCTGTTTTTGTGGTATACTGCCCTTTGCCAGGGCTAGATATTTTTTCTGGTTAGTAACCTATTGTCTATCCTGGACAGTAGACATGGATTATAGACTAGTTTAGATGTGGCTACGTAATTAACTTCAGATTACTAAATCTGAAAGGGATGATCTGTAAAATGCGAGGGGATGTCTTACACAAAGTACAAGTGAAGTACATTCTCTGTAGAAAAGCTACCTGAAATGGAACTAGAAATTTCATAAAATTGTTTTGCCCCCGGTCAGGATGAAATTGTCACCCTAGTGGAGTGTTGCTGTCTTTGTGTTTCAGCTCTGAACTGTCTCACACAAATTGCAGTTTAAGTTTCTCATGTGTTCACTTCCATTCTTAACATGCCCCTCTAAGGCTGGGTCTCTCTGAATGTATCATTAGTATGTGGCTATTTGTGTTCCGTGCCAGTTCAAGTAAGCTTCAATGACTGAGAAGGATGCAGTATGAAGCCCAACCTACATAGTAGGGCCAGAAGACATACCTGGAAGGAGCTAACGCTCTACTATCACAAGCAGGCACATTACGGGCTCTTTTTTAATAAACTTGACAAGTCGCATCTTAGAAGTTACTAGGATTTCTCCTTCACTTGACAAGCAGTCCCCAAACCCCACTGCTCGAAACGTCAAGAATTGTCAGCCACCAGGTTCTACAGGAACACATTACTTTGGGTAAATTTCCGCATGGAAGTCAGACATCTTGCAAAAAGTACTGCCAGCTGGCATCCTGATGGGCTGACAGGAAGCAGAAGGCCTCAGGAGTCCCATCTTCCAGGCATGCTCTCCTCAGTTGTCTGGGATCAAAGGGTCCATAGTTCTCAAGAAAATCATCATTAGGGCTGTCTTAGTGCCAGTGGAGTTCAGAAGACATGTTTTTGTAGGGAATTGTAAAATTCATTATTTTTTAAATGGAAATTAACTAGAATTTTATAATATTTACCTGCTTTCTGAAACAGGATTGTCTTTCTTATCTTGTAGGTATATTAAAACAGAAACCTATGCATTCCCCTCAAAGAAAATAAGCTTCTTTTAACTCATTATGAGATCTAACTGTTTTAAGTTTTGATAAAGATCACCTTGGATATCAGAAAATCCAGTTGCTTTCTTCTTTCTTTCTGGCTCAAAGAGACACTAAAATGTCACTCAGTACTTGTGTCATACCACAAAGCATTCAATTGTTTGACCTTCTGTGTATATTGCTGTCCACTACTTTTCTTCTTATCTTGTGTACTTTTTATTTCTTATCACAGTAGTGTTTTTCTCAACAATTTGAATGCTGATGATTGGCAGTAGGGATAGCTCATACTTTTTCTGTTGGAAAGAAATATGGCATTTCGTAGAAACCAATTAGGATCATTGTCAACACACAGTATTTCAAAAAGACTCAAATGCTAAATTCCTGGCAGAATAGTAAGATACACTTGATATGAGTCACAGAAGAGATAAATGTACCTATGCAGCTGTTATGTATATGAAATAACTTAGGAATTGGTTGGCTATTCCCTTCATTGCGTGTGTGTCATCGTACAGAAGACCAACCTTTTTCCTATCATCCCCTGCTATTTGATTTATTACACTTTGTTAAGGCTAATTAGTTCATTTTGTGATTTAGAGTGTTCATTGTTGACCTCTTTATATTAGGTATGCTGGCTACATAGCAGAATTATCACTTTTTGAAGTACCAGAATAAAGTTGAAATAAAGTAAAATAGTCTTCATGGTGAACTTCTTTTATCCTGTGTCTCCACTAGTTATGTGTTTCTCTTGGCTAATATGGAAGATTCTGGTTCTTTATTGCATTTTAAGATTTTTACTCTTTTGAAGTAATCATGTAATACAACAACTACAGTTTACTAGCGTTTTTGCAAAGCATCTGATAAACAGGCTCCCAGTATTTAGTTCTGGTTTAGGTTTTTATTCTGAAAATGTAGTGCCATTGTGTTTTAACATATACAGAAAATTTTAATAATTCTTTTTGAGAAGTTACTGTTTCATGATGAAGTGATACAGGATAATCCTAGGCTATTATTTTCTATGGTAGTAGCTCCATTTTCACAGAAACTACCATGGTTTCATTTTACGTGTCTTCCTTTTCGTAAGAATATCAAGAGAATAATTACTGGAAAAGTCTTATTCTCACACTGCAGTGTATATGTATCCCTTTAAAGCCAAGTTCTTTGTTGATCCCTGTTAATTTTGCTTTGCTTCAGACTTCTCTGTAGGCTATTTATAGGTAACCACACATTCACAGGAGAAAATCCAATCTCTACAGATAATTTCTATAACATACTTTGCTTTGGATGCATGTAAAGACAATTTCATTGACACATAGACTATTTAAAGTAATTTAGACTTGTTTCCATTATGTCGTCAACACAATCAGTTAATATTGAGCCAGTACACATTTTTCTCTGTTGCTATACCATTACTTTTAATTAGCTTAACAATTGACTTGTATCTTTTCAGTGCATGCCTGCTATTAATGCCATTCTGTTCATAACATCTTGGCTACACTTGTGTTTTCTGTGCCAATTATTCTTTCTGATATGTGATCAACAACGGAAGTGATCAGACATTTAGAAAACATGACCTATTAACAAAAAGTGAAAGAACTGGGCTTATTTGGAGAAGATAGAGGGATACATTACAGCAGCCTCTCGTCTCAGATTGCAATCTTTGCAAAATGTTGCAAAAATAAAAGAGAATAAACTGTTCTTATTGCTAATGAATACGGAGACATAATGAGCAGCAATGGAATTTTAGATTAAGTATTTGAAAGATGAGTGTTGCATAGGCTACTTCAGGAGGCACTTGAATCTCCATTATTAGATTAGAAGTTTTTAAGTTTGGACAAATATTGGTCAGAGATGGTTTAAATGGATTGGTCTAGACATTAGCAAAGTTACAAAAGCATGTTAGGAAACAAAAATAGTTTATCTGTAGAGAAATGTGTGAGAGCAGCTGGGGTAGTCGCTACTTAACTAAAATTGATAGTACTGATAGATATGAGTTAACATGTCACTGTTAATAAATTTAAGCAAATTGGAACTGCTTCAGCAAGTGAGACTTAGTCATTCCAAAGTAGGCGACTCGTTAGGGCATTTTTCTGAGAAGACTGAAGTCCTTGTTTCAGATCAGGTGGGGCAGGGACGTGAATGCAGGAGGCCATGTGTGCTAGTGAGAGCCTCAGATACTGGGCAGTTTGGTTTACCCCCCTGCTCTGCAGTCCCAGCCTCAGCTGGGTTTGTCCTGAGGACGGCTGCCGGAACCCTCCTGCAAGCAGGACAGCTGTGGCGTTCGAAGGCTTTAGCACAGCTTGAGTTTTAAAGCAGCTTTGGTACATATGTGGAAGTGCTTTAGGGTCGTTACTGGAAGAAATGTAAGTACTGGGTAATTCATGGGACTGTTGGACAAACAGCAAGCTGCTGGGGTATTAATGTTGATAATTCCTTTGTGAATTTAACTGTGCAGAGGCCAAAAGTTAGGTCTTATGAGCAGAGCTTGGTAAGGAAAGTATTCCTTAACAGGGAGGCTTGGGAAAGGGAACTGGTGCTTACCAAATTGAAACACCCTTCCGCCCTCTGCAGATATTCTAGCTGAAAAAAATAACAATGGAAAAAAATTCAACTTGCATTCAAAACACTGAAGTGTTTTGCTTGACCTAGAACAACGGTGAATGGAAATCTCCCTAAACTAAGCACTTTTTCTTTTGCAATTGGATTGGGCTGGCAGTATGCACAGTGGCTGTGGCTCAGCTGACTGGACATAGCTTGTTAAGCTCCCTGGATCCAGGTCACGGGTTGTGCATACCCTTGGATGAAGTAGTGATACCCAGGCTTCAAACAGAGAGAGCAGATAGTGGTAAATAAGAAATCACATGAATTTGAGAATTTATGTCCAAAGTGTCCCAGTAAGAAAGTTTTCTTAAAAAAATATTCATTATTGTTGCAGTCTTCATCACTGTCTCACAGACACCACTCACCTACATATAACCAAGGAATCTTTCTATTAGCACAGCTCAAAACCGTGTTGAGACTTGCCATGCTACTGCAGTTTCAGAAAGAACCTTATCGGTTTCTTAGAAGTAACACCTACTTTATACAGAAAGGGACAGTTACAACAACCAACTTCAAGCCTTCTATTGCTCTGTTCAGGGTGAAATACGCACCACGTTGAACGATCTCGCTATTTGTGACTGAATTGTTCAGTAACATTTTGTGTGTATTGGACCAAAGTAGTCACTGGCAGCATACAATTGGGTTAAAGCATAAAAATGTAAAATTTGTTGTTTACATGAATTTTCAGATTTCATCATGTTGCTCACTGAAATAATTTCACAACTAAAAAAGTTAGTTAAAAAAGAATATTGACTGACTCATGATCTCTAGATCAGAAGCAGATTTTCTGTTTAGAGATGATGCCAAACCAAACCAACTTCTAACTCACTTAGAACTCATGCATAATTTTTGTGGGCATGAGCTGTTGAATTAAAACAATATTTAGGCTTGAAATGCAAATTTTTTATGAAGTATTCAGGACTGTCTTCTGTACAAGGCTGATAGTGTTACATACAGTAGAAGGAAATGAGTTGCTTAGGAAAGAAGTATCCATCACTGGTAGTGTGAGCACTATCTGACTTCACTCATAAATCTTGCAATTTAAAATGCCCTGACCCCTGGAGAATTGCAAGCAATTAGAAATAACCTTTTTATAGCTTTTATTTGCAAAAGAGAAGGGGGAGAGAAAGGAGTGAATAATACCCTTCCAGCAGAATACCTTAAATACCTTCACAGACAGAAGTGAAACATTGATGGGACAATATGGCTTTACTATCTTGGAGTGCCTGTCTGCAAAATACAAGTTACAGAATTCCCATTTTTCCACTTTTACAAGCAAAATGGTTCCCCCACCCCCCAAAAAAGTGTCATTATAAAGATTTCTCTCAGATAACAGTTGTCTGCAAAATATTGACAGGAGATCTTCTCAGCTGTCTACAGTACAACTTAATAGACACCACATTCCTGGAAACATGGTGGAATTTTGGTTGTGGCGTAGAGCTATTGACATGATCTTTACTGTTCAAGAATGGCAGAAAGCATCTAGGAAGCAAAATAGAGATGCTTATATAATCTTTATCATTCTGACAAAATACTTTGTTATACTTGGCCTTTGTCATTCTTAGAAGTTCCTGAGGAAATGTGAATGTTCAGATAAGAAGGCCAACATCATCCATCAACTCTGTGATGGACAGATAGAATAGGCTGTGTCTACCTTTTACTTCTAGTGCTTCAAATGCTGTAAAGCAGGTTCAAGCAATATTGGTTGCTCAGACCTTCTTGTAAGGTTGCATGAGGCAACTCATAGTCAGAGAGAGCAAAAGATGGATTCTACAAAGGCAAAGAATCTAATCTAATTCATTCGTATGCATCAAGGACAGTGTCAGGAATCCTATTGCAAAATTATGTTTGTAAATGTCTGTGCAGTTGTGGCTCATTTGAAGAAAGACCTGAAGATAATGATATCTCATTATTCAGCAGCCTCTGTAAACTTTGTCTTAACAATTAGCATTTCAAAGAATAAGGTTATGTGCTAACCAGCATGAAACAAACAGTGAAATTATGTTGAAACAAACATAAAGATAATAGTAAATACACAGTGACAAAATTCACCTTTCTTTGAGCTCTCACAAAAACACAGGCAAGGAATGAAAATATTAAGCTACCTGTACAAAAGGTTAGCACTTCACACTGCAGTCAGCAGAACCGTGTTGAAATAACAAAATTTTGGTCCATGTATGGTGATAACATTGCATAGTGTTGCTTAATATTTCATTTCCCTGCTTCCTGTGCTGTGCTGAAATGATGAGGCACAGAACTGTTAGTCATAATACGTTAGTCAGAGAAAAAGTGGGAGCTTTGTAAGTGTGTCATCTCACTGAAGTTGTTCCATTTAATGTCCACCTTCTGATTCAGAGTGAGGACAACGTAAAGAGCTGGCAATTGATCTGTTCAGGTTAAGTTATAGTAGCTTCCAAGAATAGCTGACATGGCTGCCTGAGTATTGGCTGAGGGATACAGCCCAACGTGTTTCACAGGATCGTGTTTCAGCAACATGTGCATGAGTTGGATTTTATTTGATTGAGAGTGGGTGCGTAAGAGAGAGTGCTTTCTAAATGTTGGCTTTTTCCTGCTTTTGATTGAGCAAAACCAGAAACCCAAACCAACAGCTAAAGCAAAGTATTCTGTAGGAGTGCAGACCTGAAAAAATCCGTAAGAAAATGAGTGAAAAGACATTCAGAACTGTGAGCAGATAAAGCATTTATTGCAGTTTGAGTCATATAGATCAATGGAATCAGGCCTTTAAAAATATTATTTTGTACATGAACACGACTACATTAAAGACATTCCGAATTCCATCAGCTGTTTTTCCTCCTGAGGAGATAAGCTTTATTATTTAACTGTTCAACTCAAGGGTAATGATAACTGATGTATATTCTGAAGTAGCAAAATACAAAACAGGCATTTGTTCTAACATGATAGTCAAGCAAGTTTATAGATAACACTAATAAAGAATCAATGATCAATTTTCTGCGTGGATGAAAAATGTATGTGAAGGTGATGTCAGTATAGGGACACTGCGTTTAGGATATAAAGTGAGAAAAGGAAATCTTTTAGAGGTACTATCAAAATGACCTCATAGGTTTGTAGTAAAGATATAGAGTATAATTGTGGCTGTTCATCATGCCAAATATTGACCATCATACCTGAACTGTAGCTATGAAAGCCGGTCTTTGTGGTGTTCTGCAAAAGAAAACTCTGTTTTTGCTGCAGCATTAAGTGATCTAAGGCTTATCTTCCTTTAGACAGGCTCTCTTCTCAGCTATCTAGCTGATGTCTGCTTGCCTTTCTAAACAAAAGGGGACCACATATTCAGTTGTTTTCTTTTCACAGGAGTTTCATTCTCCTTAGGTAGCCCTTAGTACCCTGTTTTGTCTATTGCTATTTGACACATATGGACACTGTTACTATAATATGTATAAATATTTTATTTAAAACCCACAGATGGACAAAAGCTATTTAAATCCTGCCTCACTGAAGGAAAACAAGGGCTAGAAAGAATAAAATAAGGCTCACTAAGAAAAATAAGGCTATAAAAATAAAGCGTACGTATATGACAGGTCATTTAACACAGAATGAATAAAAGCAGTGTTGGGAAAAATGTACAGCCAGAAGGAGGACTGTATACAAGTTTGGGTTTAGTTTATAATGTAATCTTAAATGTTATAATCATATCTCAATGTAATCATATGTTGGTGTTCACCAAAAAATGTTAAAAGGGTATCTATGTGGTTAATTATATTTACGTTTTTGTTTAAGAATATGTAAGTGAGATGTATAAGCTAAACAGCAGGGAAGGATAGAATTAAGGCAGCCTGGGCAGTCTTCTAGCAGCAGAACTCAGCTATATCAGATGAAACCTCACCACTCTTCAGTCTCTGAGGCTAAGTAGAAATGAAATCCTTATCTGCAAGACAGGAGAATTAAAGAAAAAATAGTCAAAAGTTTACAAAAGTCCCACAAAGACATTTAAGTGTGGCCAAACCTATTGTTTGTTCTAATTTGGAAGGCTTATGTATCATTAAGCAGCAAAAGCAAGAGTTAAAAATAGCTAGAAATGAGCAGAAAAAATAACAAGATGATATCCCAGAATTTGTTTAAATGATAGACTTTCCACTATGTACAGGTGAAATTAATATGCTTGCTAGCCGACTCAGAAATCATAGTTAGCAGGCTGCTGTTGACCAGACAAAGTTTGAATAGCAAACTGCCAGTATAATTATCAATATAATATCTCTGCTTAATGGGAGTGAAAAACCTCTTCCTATATATGAAGTTCACATGTAGTGAAGGCTCCACATAGCAAATAGCAGTTTGAAAGCACAGTAAGATGGGATTTACTGAGGGTTAGCAACAAGGGGACATCCAAGGCCTGTGGATACAACCAAGGATTGTTTGCCCGTGTTGAAGCTTTGCATATTTGTTAGTGTTGCTTTATTTGCTAGGATGGAGATACCTACATACCTTTACCTTTCACAAACACAACGTCATAATACAGCTTATAACCAGAAGAGTGGTTTACCTCACAAGTAATATAAGGTAGATTTGTCTGAAATATGATGTAAATTAATGTCATAAGAAATGGCTGACCCTTATAAAAAGATGTGTCATTCTACCTACGTTGTTTCTAATGCAAATATAAATTGCATAAAACATATAAAGATGCGAATTTCTCTTAGCTTTCAGTGCAAAGCTATTAACTATTTTTCATCTTTTGCAATATTGCACTTCCATTTTAGTATTCACATGACAACTTATTCTAATTGCTCAGGGCACTTGCTACTTTAGGCAGCTTTTACATTTATTTGTTGAAAATCTTGGTTTAAACCAAATGTGAAGATTATTATCATCATCTTCATCAGTCAATATATTTGACTAAAATACTGAAAAATCCTCTTCAAAATGGTACTTCTGCAAGTTAAGACAAGGTAGACAGTGACTGCAAAAGGAATGTTTTTGCTAAATAAGGCTTTCTCAAAAACCAAAGTGATTGGAAATTTGTGATCTTCAACAGATTCTGGATCAAATATAGTTTCATGTTCTACTTACCTTTTGGTAGACCACTCCATCATTAACAGTCATAAATTAGTAAAGTATTAGCAGAGGACAACTACAAAATATGTTCTGTTAGTCTATGGAAAATCCATATAGATTACTGAATAAATAGATATTGGGCAAGATTTTGGTTTTATTTTTTGTTTTTTGGTCTCATGGTAGGCACCAAAGCAGATAAGGAATTTGAAGGTAGAGAAATACAGCTTTTAGGATTTTTCCAGTATGGGAAACAGCTAGGAAAAAAGAAGACCAGTGTATGAATATGAAACCAAATGTAGTCTAGAGGAAACTTCTTAATACTGAATTAAAAATTATATTTGAGGAGGTTCTGATCAAAATAAACTTTGTTAGTGAAGACAAGATATTGTGTTTGATGCCATGAAAAAAGAAATGAAGCGTAAGTGAGAAACGAACTGGGACAAAGGTTGGATTTCACATTAACCTTCAGACTGCAGTGATACCAACCCAAATTGAATGTAAACTGCTGCCACTAATGTGGTATTTGCTAACCATTTTGTACTCTTTATATCAATGGCCACAAAGCACCACAGCACCTTTGGTAGCATATAGGTTACATAGCAAACAGAATGAGGAAACATGTCTCTCTGGATTGGCATAAAAAAGTCTGAGATCTACTCAATTTGGAGCAGTATCAATTCCTAAAAACTGATTTTTTCTTTTTTTCCTAAAAAACCCTCTTTCACAGAAACCTGTTTTTCATCAACATTCCGGTGCAAAGTTCCCAGGCAGATCTGTTGACCAGTATGTTTCACACGATAGCATCTGTCTGACTGGAAGTAAGGGTCTGATACATATGCTATAATGAGTATAATCTTGTTGTTTCAGCGAGCATGCAAAAAAGCACGTTAGAGAGTGTTTTGTATTTTGTTCAATTTTCTCTTCCTTGACCAATTCACATCTCAGCTTCCCTGATTTCTTTTTTTTTTTTTTTTTTCCTGAAGGGTAAACATGGGTTTTGCTCTGATAATGAATGAAGTAAAACACAGTTTGTGGGAATGATCTTCAAACTGCCAAGATTATTTTACCTATTAGTTTTCTGGGAAGCTTTTTATGGTCCCTTTTTTGAATACATGCTATTTGCTCCCAGCTGGAAACACTGTCAACTTCACATCTCCCTAGGTCTTTAAAGTCCCGGGAAATGAAGCTGAAACTGAGAGTTGTTACTTAGCATGCTACGATTTGGAAGGTTGGTGAATGTGAGGCAAATTATATAATATTGGTACACAAGTCACTTTTCTCATATACAGTAAATTGCAGCACAAAGAGTGCATAAAAAGCAATTAAGTGATTTGTGAACCAGGCTCTTGACATATTCAAAAATTACTAAGGTGAATTACTTCTTGGATTGTAAGATAATTATAGCACCAGTCTTCTACTCATCAACAATGTAGTCCTCATACAGGCACAATTGCAATGGAGTGCTGTAGTTTTATATGTGGCCCACACTCTAATTAGCACATTCTAATTTCAAGCTTAAAAGAAAACCACAAGAAGCATATGGCTTATAGCATTTTATTGTTAACAACTAAGCTGTGTGTCTCACTGTGAGACAAAAAGCCAATCTTTCTTTTCTTTGACTCAGTCTTACTCCCTGCTTTTTTATTTCTATCAGATAATTAAATAACCCAAACAAGATGAAATAAGTTACTTAATTTCTTTAGGAATTAGAGGTAATTTAGGTTTGAGAAACTACTTTGTGGAGTATTTGAATGTTTTGTTTATAACAGCTTAGTTCAGCTTGTTTGTTCAATCATTTCTTTTCATCTACAAGATTTAAAACCAATCAATGGCGTCCTGAATTCTGACTATATCTAATGAGAGAAAGTGCTTGTTTTATTTTGCAGTTAAATGCACTATACTTTCCAAATGTCTTACTTTTTTTCCCCTCTTTTTTTCTTTAAGCAGCATGCCAGTAACATTAGACTCCCAAGCTGTGGATGTTGCTAATAACAGAGTCACAGAGCATGCTAATTACTTGCAGAGAGCTCATGAAGGTCGGTGAGAGACAGATTCTGGTAAGACGGGGCAATTGCAATATTCATACTTCCTTTTCTTGCTTCTCCCTAGCTTTTTATCTTCTGAAATGCTCACAAGTCTTTGTCTGTATCTCCAATGAAGGATAAGATGTCTTAATTTTAAGAGAGCTTTCTTGGTGGATTTTCATGGTGTAAAGCAGACGGCAGTGCTCCTGCTGTCTCTTCAGAAGTGAATATGTTAAGGGTAGTGCCCCACTGGCTCTTTGAGACAGGTCTGAAATCATCAAAGGCTGACCCTCTTCTTTCCATCAAAAAGTACAAGCAGGGCCTATAGAGACCACTGTCTATGGAAGAGAATAACAGTAATTAGCCTTTATGATAGATAAATCTTCATCCTCTGATGATCAAAGACAGCTAAAATTACCAAATTATATGTGGCAGTTTTGTAATATGAATAAAATGAAGCAGCTTTATAATCTCTATGATCTTGTTTCATAGAGTGTTACCTCTGTTTTAAGTGCATTTAACATTAGTTTGGTTGTTTCAAACACAGGAGCTTATTTTTGTTAGCATTGTTTCTCTATTTAATCAATTAATTATTTTTGATCCAATAAAATGATTTGATAAAAAGCAGGAAAGAAATACCAGCATAAGGGGAATAGGAAATTTTTACTGGTTATTTTCCCCTTTTCTCTTTCCTTCCCTTTCTTTTGATGTGCGTGCTTTTGTATCATTCTTTCCATCTTTTTTACCCTTGCACACCTGTTACAGTCTTATTAGAAGTAGCACTTTCTGGATTTCAAACAGGAGGTGGGACTCCCTGACCTCCCTCAAGATTGGTTCTATCTGAAGAACAGGAGCAGGTGACCCAGCATCGCTGGTGAGATAGATAGCTGTAATTCTTGTCACAGAAGATAGGAACCTTGTTCCTGTGCTAATAGCAAAATCTCCTTTTCAATGAGGCAAAGAACTGAGGGTCTAGAACTGCGTTGCCATTTATAAGTCTCCCCCCCCAATGAGTGGGGGCACTTATCCCTGTGGTCTGCCTAGGTAATTTTTTTGTTTTGGTTTGGTTTTTTTCTTTTGAAATTAAAATACCCATCTTTTAAATACAGAGGAGTTAATTTTTTGATCTCAGCAATGATGACATGTTTCTGGGCACTCAAGATATTTTTTTTCCATCCCAATGTTGATGCATTGTGGGGGATGGGTAACGTATGCTTTCTTTGGAGAGCACATGTGTATGAGCTCTGCAGTCTGTCGGGAACATAAGGGATGAGTGACTTTAAACGTGGTTATACTGAACATTGTGATATCTAATATCAGGCAGCTCATTTTGAGAGTTCTCAAATCCTTTTGTACACATATTGCGTGCATCCTGGCAAGAATCTCGAAACATGATTCTCCGTAGCCAGGGTGCTACATATGGAGCCAAAGGCAACCTCCTTAGGAGGAAAGCCTTTACAGATAGGGTTTTGGGAAACCATGACATCAGGCGTAATTTTAAATGACCTCTTTCACTTAGTACGGAACTGCCAGTGTCCACATGGTCAGTTCATAGTTCTCAACTGCGAAGCAGCAGCTAGTAACTGAAGGGTGAGATGGTAACAAACAGCTGTAAGACAGTCACTCATTAAGCGACCACAGCTATTTCCCAAGCAAACATCTGATTGTGTTCCAGGTTCATTTATGGTCCACTTTCGTGCACACAGTAATTAAAGAGAGCTGAGGTCTCTCCTCTGGAAAGGCTCAAGCGGAAAGTAAGGTGGGCAGTGCTGAGGAAAGGGGGGAGCCTGCAGGTGAATGTGAGTGCGGCACGCAGGTGTGAGCCAAGCAATGAGACCCCAAAAGGGCAGCAGCTCCTGTGGCTGCACCGGGATAGGGATGCTGGCTGATTTGTAAGAGATACACACAGCAAGTAGTTGGATCCTGATTAGTTTCAGCGTTAAAAAATTGCATATGGGGACCAACTTTTAACTTAAGAAATGAAGCAATGGTAGCCCTTACTAACTTCTAATTGAGGAGAGGTGAGTGGGATGCGAGATTACAATTTTGGATTTAAGCACTTAAACGCCATTTAAATCTGGTGCTAGGCGTATATTTCCTCTTTTGAATTGGAATCTAAGTTTATATTTAAATTGTTTTAAGACCTTTCTAAATAAAGAAATACAATAAGTGTAAGAAGGTAACAGTCTTTGTGAGTTATCATCCAGTCCTGATAGCAACCTGAAAACTTCGCGGACAAAGACACCACTTCTCTTGCTTCTTTCAGATAATAATAGCTACGCATTATTATTATTATTATAAAAAATATGAAAATACAGTATGTTCTGTAAGGGAATAACTCTTGTTGCCAAGGTGACTGAGTAGAATACATCCCCAACACATAAGTAACTTTCAAAAAGAGAATGAAAAGACAGTTGGAGAAAACAGCTAGAAGAATGGCGTAGTGCTAGGACATATATAATGACGTATTTCAATTTTATTGTCTGACTAAGGGAGTTCTTTTTTCAGTCATATATAGACTAATTTTGAAGGTTAAAATTACTATTATTTTTTAGCCATCATAGTCTAGTTTTTTTCAGAGTATGCTCAATTTTATCTACTAGAATCAAAGGTTTTGTTACCCGTTTAAGATACGTTTGTAAAGAAATTATTTGAATAAAAGGGATATTTTTATAGCATTATTTCATATTAAAAAAAATGATGTAAAAGATGGCTTTGTATGAGTGTACAAAAAATACTTTTGCAATATCATTTGAGTGCTGTCCTCATTTATACCAGCCTATTTTGAGTCAGTAGTCCTAAGCATATTTCTGTCTCATCTGCATATGTCACTTAGGCTGCTAAACGAAGGCCACATCAAAGTTAGCTCAAGGGCAGCATCATCAGAGAGGTGAAGGACTGCATTAGCATAACCTTATGACTTGGTACTACTAGCAGCATTCCTTACCTTTCTGATAAAGAACTGCAGGTTTGCTGCCGAGGAAGGACTTGGGCTCCCGCTTTCAAGCCGTACCTTCCCAATGCGTATATACAGCGCTGCAATTGTTGAACTGTCTAGGCTTCATCTTTTCCTCACCATTGGGATAACAGTGACAAAATCCATGGAAAACAGTGGGAGTGGGCAGGAGTGCAGTGCCCTGCAAGACAACTACATTTGCCCGAAAATGTATGAAGGCCTTAATTCAACTTATTCCTTTGTTCCTGATTGTTCCTAGAGAAAAAAATTTGAAAGTTATGGCTACACTTGCGTTCTGAGACATGTTCTACAATAGTGCACAATAGGTATCCACATTTTAACATGGATGGGGTATACCTATTGTTCTCTGTTGTGTCTAAACCACAAAATGTGAATGTCCTAAGATATTTGTTTGTGGAGAATTAATGAACCAGTTAATTGAATTATTAGTGAGTTGAAATATTTAGAACGCACATTGTAAACATAACCTAAGAGTTAACTGGACTGCATGTTAGAACTGTTTCTTTGTGGTTGTGAAAGGTTTAAAAGGAACAGCGTATAGAATATGCTATACATTTTTCGTCAGTGACCCAGTGACACATTCAATATCAGCTTACTACTCCAGAAGTAGCCTTGTTGTTAACAGCTCCATTGCTCTACTGTCTCTTGGCAAACAACTGCATTCATGATGTTCTTTGTCATAACCAGTCATTTAATGCTGAGATTTTATCCATTCTAAGCCAAGTCTTAGACTATGGATTCAGCCAATGTGAGAACACACATGAGGTTCTTTTCTAGAAAGTGGATTATCCAATAACTTCCCGTGGAAGCACAGTAGATATTTGGATAGGTAGGAAATACAGAAAGCTATCTCGAACCAAAAAGGATAAAATAAATTGAGTCGTAGCCTGGTTTACAGATATTCCAATCAATGTGTTAATTAATGAGTCAAGAACTGCAAATACTTTAGATAAACAGAGAAAAGTGTTGCATCAATTTTGCCTATAGAAACAAATTAAATTTACAGCTGCAGCTATGTTTTGTAAGGAAGTACATATAACAGGCAATACCAGGTGGCAGGCATATTTTTGGAATCCTGCTACTCTGCTGTTTTTTCTTGAGTATCAGATTGCTTGCTCTTTAATAAAGCTAATTAATTTTACTATCTGATACAAAAACAAACAGATAAAAAATGCCTTAAAGAGACTTCTCTATAGCAGGAAAGCCAGCATTGCAAAATTTTAATGCCAAATACAGCCCTCATTCACACATGAGCTGCCTGATCTGTAGCAATAGGGTGTGATAGGGTGAAAGGGTGCTTAGTTGGACTCAATGATCTTAAAGGTCTTTTCTGACCTAAATGACTCTATGATTCAGTTGCTCTTAATCAACGTGCAAGATGTATAGAGGCAGCACAAGCTGGAAAGCATTCGTTCCTGAAGGGCTGAATGAAAATGGACCTTTTTGTCTGTCAGTCTCGATCCAGACATGGTACCATGCCTGAGCTTAAAATGCAGCCTTTCAGCAGGCATGTATTCTAATGATGACATCGGACACATCCTCCCCAGAGCACAGCTGCCTTTGTATTTCTCCCTGGCAAAGGGTTTCAGATGTTTCTTATTCTAACATTCACAAAACAGATTATTGTGCAAGCTGTAGTGTTCAAGAGGCAGCCATCCTTCGCTGTTCCTTACCACCCCTCCTTGTATGATCTGGGAATAATGATCATACATGCTTTGTAGGTGTATATTTCCTCTTTTGAACTGAATTTGTGGTTGTGATACTATTTTATTCTTCATGCTATGGTTCAAACATACCCAGGGAGAGACGAAATTATGATCTTGTCTTCAATAAGCCTCTTGCATAATTCAAGTCGCAAACTAGCTCTTACTAAATCTTAAAACAAAAACAAACAAAACAAATAACCTCTTACAGAGAACTGCAGTATGGAAGCTGAAATAGTACAATGGAAAATCTAAAGATTATTCCTGTCCTACCAGATATTAACCTTAGTTCTCCTTTATAAATAAGTAGTGAAAATCAAATACAATATATGAGCAAGAAAAGGCCAGATGTTTCAGCCTGTAACTGGCTTTTTTCCTGTAGAAAAAGAACTTGGTAGCCTGAAGAGAAGGTGATGCTCAGACTGAATTATTTAATAGGAATCTACATGTGTTCTTCTGAACTGCTAAACAGTTTGTGATGTTAACCTCATGACATGCTCTTCCTCAACTTCTGTGATGTTATCTGATTGACTTTTCCTCTTTTTCTTCTTTTTTCTTCCCACGTTTTTCTTGTTACTAAAAATACTTTTTGTTCTATTTTACTTTTTTCTTTTTACTTTTATTTCCCCCCCTTAACAATAATTTTAATAAAACAGGAGTTAAATCAGTGACAAAATACTACTTGACATCAGTGGGACCAAAATTTTTCTCTAAGTATGCAGACCTATTGGGCAAAACTTCAGAAAGCTATTCTTTGCAGGTCTGAGTCCGTCTTTTCTTCCTGTTCCTCCATGACCAGATTTTCACACACATGTGTCCTTTGAGGCTTTTAAAATCAGTTATTAACTCACATAGTTGACTTCTGTCTGGAGAGAGGAAAAAAAAAAGCCAAACCATAAAAACCCCACCAGACTCTACTTCTCAGTGGAACAAGACAGGACTCTGCCAGTCAATGCAGTACAATCTCCAGGAGACCCAGGGATCAGCTAATGATAAAAGACTCTCTCCAGTGGAATTTGTCCTACACAGATCTGCACTAAAGTGCTCAGCATGCAACAAAACGAGTACTGATCTTCATGCATTAGTTCTTATTCCATATTGTATGCAATCCTATTGCGTGTTTTGTGCAGATGTATGTATACATACCTGGTAAATATGCCCATGCAGGTAAGTAGTTTTTTAAAATTTGTATTAGCAATGAATTAAAATAATTAGATTAAAATTAAAAATGATCTCTTTAGAGCAATTTTACATTCAATGGGTATATTATCAGATGTATGTCTTTTCCACACTTGTATTATTCTTGATAGAAGCTTTCCCAAGGTGTTTCTGGCTGTTAATTTTGTCCTTAGATAGCAAACTGGGATTTCTGACTGCTAGATTTAAAAAAAATAATCTTGTCTCCTTATAAAATTTGACCTTGTTGCTATATTATAAGGACTCAGACTCTATTTCACCAGTGCCTCCTGACTAATTTGAGCCCATCTCTAGTTACTGGCACAGTCCTCTCCAGAGCTACCAAATGCTGACCTCTGTCATGTTGCTTTTTGAATTTTTGATTTCCAAAAGGTGAGTAGGGTCAAGAAAATGAAGACCCATGTTCTAATGAAGCTCCTCTGTGTCTTACATTCACTGTCTGTTGCTGATTGACATTATCATGCTATTAATACCTTATCGTTTTCATCCCATATAAGTTTCTATTGGATGATACAATTCTTAAGAGATGCAAGTGCTTATTTTTCTATTTTCTTTACTATCTTTTTTGGTTTTGGTAATCTCAAATATTTTTATTAATATTTTACTTGTTTTCCTGACCCATAATATCTATCTTTACATATTCTTTTACCTCCAAATGAGTTAAATAATTGTATAACTGGCATGCTAATGTTAATTGTTACAAAGCTGAAATAGAGACCTATTAAATTATTATTTTATTGCTGAGGGGGTTTTTTTCTTTCATGGTATATTACCAATTCAAGACTTTTTTGACCTGAAAGCCACAGTACCAGTTTTCTTCCTTATCTTGATCTTATCAAGTTAGTTGTGAAATTGAAGAGCTTATTATCTGCTGTGTTGTTATATCTCAGAATATAACTGGCACCAAATCTCAGACTGATTAACTCATATAGCTAGTGAACATGTCAGCATGGGCATACTCTCCTTGTTCCACATGTAAAAATGGTCCTACAAGTTCCTATAGGTATTGGACTAAACCTTCATTTTCAGATGAAGAAGGAACTATTCTCAGTATGGAATTTGAATACTTTTCTTTGCATCTTGGTAACACAAGATAGGCATACTTGTTACAGACACACAAAAAAATTTTTGGTGTTATTTAATGCTCTTATTCGACACAGAATTTATGCAGATGCTTCAATTCCAGCTGAAACAGGGCTCTAGTATTCTTTGTGATTTCTTTCAGGTCCATTTTCTACTGTTATCTTCTGTTTGGTAGCATAATCCTTCCTAACCACCTGTTCAGCAGGATGAAGCTGTGTTTGTTTTAATATTACGTGGTTTCCACTGAAGTCAACTTTGATTTTGTCATAAATAAAAAGAAAGTTTATCTTGTTCAGATAACTCAGATGTGTGAAGACATTTTACAGACACATAATTTTGAACAAATTCTGATGGAATTGCACTAAAGCCTCAAATGTATGGAGAGAAACCAACCCAGTGTTTTCTTGCCTGTTCTTTGTCAGTAACAGAAGGGCCCAGGCATAATCAAAGAAAGCTCCACCAAACCCAGGCAGTCTAACCCAGTAAGTGGAAAAACATCCGTCTGACAGACGGACAAAAATACCATATGATCTAAGACTTCTGTTCTGAGACATTGTTAACAAAGCCGGAGGTTAGCAATATGTGCACTGTAAACTCTGAGGCTGTCCTGAGGAATGGGGGGGGGGGCCTATTCTGGCTGCTTACCCTTGTGCTGAGAGGAAACTGTCTGCCTTGCTACAGCATCATTTTGATTGTTGACTTTTTCTTGTCTCTTTTTTTTTTTAAAGTATCTTTTCTTCTTGGCAATATGTGAAATTACTGCATTCTAACATATGTGAAATGTATACATTACATACACAAAAGGGCTGATGTCTATAATGGTATAACCACGCTGCTAAATAAAAGAAGGCCGGGATGAAGTTCACCTCCTTGATTGTCATCACTACTAACCCATCAGCGAGCTCCCTGGCTCTGTGTTGGAGTGCCCCAACTAGCCCTTTCTAAAACAAAACTCAGGTGTACTTCTGGGTCATGATGAGGACTGGTCCCCAAAAGAATATGAGTAAAACTGCACCAGGCTTGTCCATCTTCCTTCCACATAGTCTTCCAGTTCTAACCCAGAAGTCCTAGCCCTCAGAAACATGTTCACATAACCTCATGCCATAAAAACACTCTCTTGGTGGGTCCAGTATACCTTATGTTATTTCCTACATGAATGGAAACCAAACCCAAATGATTGTTACATTATTGCCATATCACCCGTGTCAAACCAAGGCCAAATGCTGTACAGTGTAGATATGGCCAATATGCACTAAAAGATACAATCTATGTTCTTTGTGAATATAAGGTAGACTTGCTATGGATTGCTTGTCCTTGGATTACAGATCTATCCCTGGTGCCCTTTCATTTAGAAGCATGAAGAGAGTCCAGTATTTTCTAAAAGAATACGAAAGATCTTCTAGTAAGATGCACTTTGTTTACTAAGATCCAGATTCATATTCTGTTACTGAGAAAATCTTGTTGAAAACTTTTATTTGAATGAAAATTTCATTTTTTTATACTAAAAATGTACATATACATATATATCTTTTTTTTTTTTAAACTAATTGAACTGCCAAGTCTAAATTGTTTTTGTTTTCATCAGGTGAAAGTCTAAGGAATGTCTCAGGTGGTAAAAGCCTATTGCAGTTTTACAAAGCACCACTTTTGTTTGATATTACAATATGATGTATTACGTCATATACTTGGTGAAGCTGTGGGAGAGGAGTTTGGATATCAACAAAAACTTTCCATGCTCCATCAGCACTAATATTGGAAATTGTTCATCCACATTACCATTAGGAGTAGTATTCCCAAAGAGAAAATAGAGAAATGGCAAAATGGCTGTAAGAATAATAAATAGAGGCAAGTGCGGTTATGGTTCAAAATCCAGCATTAGCGAGCTGCCAATAAAAGAAAAAAAAAAATCCCTTCAGGCTGCAATCCTTTAGTAACCCTTGAAGCCTAGCTGGTAAGTTAGAGCTAGGCACTTGTTTTTACTTTCTACCAGCTCTGAGAGATATGCTGTAATACAAGTCCAAGTATACAATGTCCATTTTGAGATCAGTTTGGCTGTTGAGCATATGGGAGGCAGAAGGAAATGCAGTGCCTATTAAAATGCTTATGAAAAATAGATAAAGCCTTTCAAACTTTAATAACATGCTATTTGATTTTGTCAGTATATAACATAATGCACAAAGAATTGCATACCCAGGTTTAAGTGCTTGAAAGTCTTCAGGCTAAGAAGGGTTCCAGGAGATGTGGTGCACAGTAGCTAACTCCAGCACATATTGACAAGCTGCCAGTTTTGAGGGCATGAGGAGGACACAAACACCATAGTTTTACTTGAGTATGTGGAAAGGATCTGGATATTCTCATCAGGAGTGAACAGATGGGACAGGCATGGACTGGATCAAAAGAGAAAATGTCTGCATAGGCATACTGAGCAAGATCTAGTAAGGCATCACTAAATATATTTGGTTTTGACCTTCCTAAGATGTTCTGAAGACAGATTTATGCCAAAAGCTTTTAAATATTCACTTTTAAAAAATACAAAAAAACCCCAACCAAACAAAAAAACCCCTGAATAGCTCCTAGATTCCTGGAGGTATGTTGTTGATTTTCTACTCAGGCTGTTTGGGGATGTGAGCACCTGCTTGTAGGAGAGGAAATTTCAGCAAGTGCCTCGAGGAAAAATATTCATTCAGCCAGACCACGGACAGAAAGGTATGAACTCGGTCATCCATCAGGACCTCTTTACCCAATATGGTTGGAAAAAAAGTCGCAGCTTCCCTTTACTTCCCTTTCTCCTGTCTTCCTTAGATTTGTCCTTAACACATGCAAAAGGAATAATTTCCTTTCACTGCCCTTTTGCGAACACTCATGGAAGAACCACTGGCTACTTGGTTAGATATTTCTGTATGATATTGCTGTAAATCTGGTGTGGTTCATTTGCACTCAGCACAATAGTATTGCTCTTGTCCTCTGCCTGCCCTGCACTGCTCCTGTGATGACTGGCAGAATAGTGGCAAGGTGATCTATCAGTCTGTTACACATATCTTCTAACAAGTCAGCAAGCAGACATTATAGCTTCTCTTATTTATTCTTATTCATTGTTTTGACCTCAGTCCTGGTTGCAGCACTTAATATGATTTATTTATTTGTAAATTCGTGCTAAACGAACAATATCGGGTTTAGTTTGGACTGCCCATGAGACACAGAAAAGAAGTGCTGACATGTTATTGCTAAGGGCAATGGGCAAACTACTCTGCATTAGATTCACATGCTGCATTTATTCATCTATAAGCATTTTGATAGTGACTGTAATTGTAACACCTGGGCGATATATATGCACTATAAAAATGTTGAGAACTGTCCATTAGGACAATTAATTCTCTGTCCAGCTTCTGGTTTAATTGAGACATTGTGCCTTTGACTGTGTTACTGTTTTAAATTTAAGGCATGCAGTAGGGAAAAGCCAGCTCTCGCAGCTGTGAAAACATGTGGGTAGATACTTGGACGCTGGAGGCTGAGTCTAAGCAGGAGGGGGATAGAGACTACCGTAGCAGAAGCAGTTACAGAATAGTTTTAAAGATCATGTTGTTTTCTTTGTTGCAATGACACTGGGAAATTTTTATTTTATGGCTAGTAATTCTGATAGAAAATTGAGCTTAAAGGGACCTGAAACTAATCAAGGTTGAATTTGGTTAATAGTTCTGGTCAGAACATAGGGGGAAAGGAATTTAAAAAATGTCAAAACATATAATTTTGACCTTTCTGAAATGAAATGTTTCGTTTCAGAAATGCCAAACCACTTCATTTTGACATTTATAAAATGAAACTTCGACTTTTTGATTCAAAATGGCATTTTTTTCCTTAGAAATTGACCTACATTGTTCAAATAGTATGAAACCAAGGTAAAATAATTCCAGAATACTTTGAGCTGAATAAAAATTGTAATTTTTCAGAAAGATCAAAATGAATCCCACTTTTCTTGCAATTAATTTCCTTATTTGTTCTCTTCTGTCATTGTTGCTGGTATTATTTTTTCTTTTGTATGTGTTTTCATGCTCAAGTTTTCCTCCTTCCCTCTGTTTTGCACTAAACTGAAAAATCTGTGCCTTGCTGTATTGTAACTTCATTTGAGAATTTTCTTGGGAAGTGTTTTCCCCTGCAGTTTCTTTGAATTTTGATTTTGATTTTTATTTTTTCTCACTTATTGTGGATTTCTAACTGCATATTCAAAAAACAGCAGAAGACCAGTGCTCTAACCTTAGGACAGTGCTGCAGCAAAAGTCATGGACTAGTCAAGGAATACACATGCCCACCACTTAGGAACTACATTAGAAGAAACCACTGAAAAACATTCTTGAGCTGCTTAATCTCACATCCTGCAACGTGCTTGTTAAATTTGAAATTGGTTTCTGGGAATTTCCCAATCAATTTAAAGACCACACCAGCCACAAAAGTAAAGAAGAATGCTTAATACTTCTGTCATTAAGAGACCTTTGCCAACAGTCATCTTTACTACAGTCTCGGAAACATCTCTTTTAAAGAACTGGATTTCTTCCTATGATTTTAAAGTAGACCCAAATATAGAAATGCTTGATGTAGTGCCAGGCAGTGAATGAACCTAGATCAAAACTGGTTCCTAAAATATAGCTAAAAATGCACAGGCGCATAGTTTTGCTCAGTAAATTCACCTGAGTTTGATATGCAGTCTTCTGCATTTTCCAGCACTCATTTTTATGAGAATAGAGTTCTGATACCTCAGTTAGTCTTAGTATTGTTTGGTGCACAACATACAATCAGTGATGCACTGCCCTTGGAAGGGAGTTGCCTAAGCAGTAAGGATAGGCAGGAAAATGGGTGTACAGGTATGAACAAATTTCTCCAGGTAATGTAGAAGGATAGTGGTGTGTTTGGAAATCAAAATGTAGTAAGTTGTTGCACATTAATGAGCAAGACTTCGAAAGACTTTTAGAAAATCGAAGCAGGTGGATGACTTTTCAGCTCATGTAAGGTTTGAGCCCGCCTGATATAAAAGTGGGAACAACACTGAAGGCCAGTGATTAAAGTTGAAATAAATAATTGCATCTTATTACAGACTTCAATTTTTTTGTCACAAGAAATAAGAAAAAGCTTATTGAGATAGCTAAATAAAATAAATAAAAAATAAATTTAAAAAAAAATCTGGATTCTTTGTGGATTCATTTTCATGGCACAATATATTCTAGAGCAGAGACATACCTAATCTGACCTCCAGAAGCCTAAATGTTTATAATAATCTGTTCTTGGGCATGAGACAAAATAATCTGAAGTCTAAGGAAAGTGTAAACCACATTCCACTTCTGTTGTGCTACCTTTTAAATATTTCAGCAGAAGCCGGAGCTGTAGTCTCAGAGGGGAGCTGGCCAGTTACATTGACATTATTGGAAACTGGGAGCATTTTGTTCCAGATCACACTCCAAATCCAGGTAACTCAAAGACGGAAAGAACTGTGGCCAGATGGATGTAGAGTCTAGACAGAATCCACATGGATGGTAAAAGATTGTTATAGTTACTCATATAGCTGATGAGCTCATGGTATTTAATCACACCACAGAATACAAATGTGATATGTTTCTTGCAATAGTTTACATGGTACCTTTGCTTATGGTGCTATCTTGTGATAGCTGGCACTTAACTTTGGCACTTTCTTCAACTGCCAGCAGAATATGATTAGATTGTTGGAAATTTTTTTAGATCCTCTGATTATGAAGAAAAACTGAATAAAATAGCTGAAGCTTAGCCAACAGAGTCATAATCCCAAAAACAAATAAAACTGTCAGCAAGTTAGATCAGACAAAATATTTCGTGGGATGACCAATGGAGGAACACTAGAATTTCTCAAAAGTCACGGGCTGTTTGATGCTGTAAATGTCCAGAATAAGACAAGAATCACTGTGCAAAGCAGTTGCCTTGTAAATACTTCTGCAGTTATATGCAGGAGTTTGTCAATTCTGTGCTATGGCATTCTGGACTACTATGTAAATTCCAGGAATATTTACTTCCAACTCCACCTACACTGGAGAATACAGTGAGAGAAAAGTAAGTAAAGATTTTCAAAGGAATACAGAAACTTAAAAAAATAATGTATTTGTTCTGATCTATAGTACATAATTCCTATATTAAGCCAAGAACATCTCAGAGGTATTTGGTTTGATATATATAGTAGTAATGTTGTTGAAGCTAAGTTTCATCACAAGAGCTTTTGATGCATGGAAGATCAAAAGTTGCATCTCAAGGAGTTTTCAGCTAAATGAACTTGTCTTGGTTATAATTTATTTTAAACTGGTAATCCAAAGCCTGATGCAACTGAATGAGAAACAGTTTTTGTTCAGTGAAGAGTAGATATAATGAAGTCTTATTTCGTATCCATTGTGTCTCATAGATGGAGTCTTTAGGGACTCATCTTTTCACATACTTAAGGTATTCATAGTGTTACTATCCTTTAGACATTTTGGACTATCTCATAATGGTTGAGTTGACGCTGCAGCCTTTTTCAAAGTGATGACACTAGTGGAGTGTTTTAACATTTTTAAAGAAAATTGTAAAGACTTAACACCTTTAATACCCCTGATTTTCTTTCAAACATGGTTGTAATTTTCTAACAGTTATTAAAAATTTAATAAAGAGCCAATCATAGGACGCAAGATAACAATATGGGATGCTGCTAACTCTTCTCACTGGAAATGAACATATCCTGTATTCCAAAAGGGGTATGTTGGAACATATTTAATATAGGAAGAAATAGATGCAAGCTGATATTTGTAAGCAAGGTAAGTATCCGTGTAATCATTGTATTTGAGAAATACTGAAAGAACTTCTAAATTTTTTTCTGGAAAACAATTCATGTCTGTGATATTTTATGATGTGATAAATCCAATGAAATGGAAATGGAAAAAACGTTTCAACACTTATGGTAACAAGCTGACTAGAGATATTTGAGTTCACCTTTGGTGTCTGCAATGTATGGGCACTAAAAAGGAAGGAGGATAGAGAACAGTGGAGAGCAAACAGTCGAGGAGGTTCCTGGAGTGTGTGGAAGAGAACTTCCTGACACAGCTGGTAAGCCGGCCAACTAGGGAAGGCACCCTGCTGGTCAGGGAAAGATGTGTGGGTGATGTGATGGTTGGAGGCCATCTTGGGCATAGTGATCATGAAATGATAGTTTTCAATTCTCGGAGAAGTAAGGAGGGATGTTAGCAGAACTTCCACCTTGGACTTGTAGAGGGCAGACTTTGGCCTGTTTAGGAGACTGGTTGACAAAGTCTCATCGGTGACAGTTCTGAAGGACAAAGGAGGCCAGGAAGGCTGGACGTTCATCAAGAAGGAAATACTAAAGGTGCAAGAGCAAGCTGTCCCCGTGTGCCAAAAGAAGAGCTGATGGGGAAGAAGACAAGTCTGGCTGAACAGAGAGCTTTTGCTGGAACTCAGGGGAAAAAAAAAAGTTTATAACCTTTGGAAGAGGGGGCAGGCCACTCAGGAGGACTTACAAGGATGTCGTGAGGGAGAAAATTAGAAGGGCCAAAACCCAATTTGAACTTAATCTGACTACTGCCATAAAAGACAATTAAAAATGTTTCTATAAATACATTAGCAACAAAAGGAGGACTAAGGAGAATCTCCATCCTTTATTGGAGGTGGGGGAAAACACAGTGATCAAGTACAAGGAAAAAGCTGAGGTACTTAATGCTGTCTTTGCCTCAGTTTTTAATAGTAAGACCAGTTGCTCTCAGGGTACACATCCCCCTGAGCTGGAAGACAGGGACAAAGAGCAGAATGAAGACCCCATATTCCAAGGGGAAATGGTTAGCAACCTGCTACACCACTTAGACATGCACAAGTCTATGGGGCTGGATGGGATCCACCCAAAGGTACTGAGGGACCTAGCAGAAGTCCTCACCAAGACACTTTCCATCATTTATCATCTGTCCTGGCTAACCAGGGAGGTCCCAGTTGACTGGAGGTTAGCAAATGTGAAGCCCCTCTACAAGAAGGGCTGCAAGGAGGATCCAGAGAAATACAGGCCTGTCAGTCTCACCTCGGTGCCTGGGAAGGTTATGGAAGAAATGATCTTGAGCACCACTACGTGGCACACACAGGATAACCAGGTGGTGAGGCCCAGTCAGCATGGGTTCATGAAAGGCAGGTCCTGGTTGACTAACCTGATCTCCTTCTATAACAAGATGACATGCTTAGTAGATAAGGGAAAGAGTGTGGATGTTGTCTACCTAGGCTTTAGTAAAGCCTTTGACATCATTTCCCACAGCATTTTCTTGGAGAAACTGGCTGTTCATGGCTTGGATGGGCATACTCTTTGCTGGATAAAACCATGGCTGGATGGCCGGACCCGAAGAGTTGAGGTGAATGGAGTTAGATTTAGTTGGTGGCCGCTCATAAGTGGTGTTCCCCAGGGCTCAGTATGTAGGCCAGTTCTATTTAATATCTTTATCAATGATCTGGGTGAGGGGATTCAGTGTAACCACAGTAAGTTTGCAGATGTCACCAAGTTGGGCGGGAGCGCTGATTTGCCTGAGGGTAGTAAAGCCCTACAGTGGGATCTGGACAGGCTGGATCGATGGGCTGAGGCCAATGGTATGAAGTTCAACAAGGCCAAGTGCCGGGTCCTGCACTTGGGTCACAACAACCCCATGCAGTGCTACAGGCGTGGGGAGAAGTGGCTGGAAAGTTGCTTGGCAGAAAAGGACCTAGGGATATTGGTCAACAGCCAGCTGGATATGAGCCAGTGGTGTGCGCAGGTGGACAAGAAGGCCCGTAGCATCCTGGCTTGTATCAGAAATAGGGACTAGGGACTAGGGAAGTGATTGTCCCCCTGTACTTGGCACTGGTGAAGCCGCAGCTTGAGTACTGTGTTCAATTTTGGGCCCCTCACTACAAGAAAGACATTGAGGTGCTGGAGAGTGTCCAAAGAAGGGCAACAAAGCTGGTAAGGGGTCTAAAGAGCAGTTGAGGGAACTGGGGTTGTTTAGTCTAGAGAAAAGGAGGCTGAGAGGAAACCTTATCGCTCTCTACAACTACCTGAGAGGAGGTTGCAGCGAGGTGGGGGTCAGTCTCTTCTCCCAAGTAATGAGCGATAGGACAAGAGGAAGCAGCCTCAAGTTGTGCCAGGGGAGGTTTAGATTGGATATCAGGAAACATTTTTTCACTGAAGGCGTTGTCAAGCACTGGAACAGGCTGCCTAGGGAAGTGGTGGAATTGCCATCCCTGGAAGTATTTGAAGATGTGGTGCTTAGGGACATGGTTTAGTGGTGGACTTGGCCGTGTAAGGTTAATAGTTGGACTTGATCTTCTTAAAGGTCTTTTTCAACCTAAATAATTCTATGATTTTTAAAGTTTGTAGTTAATATTCAATAGTTAAATAGTTTGAATTCAATAGTTAAAATCATATTTTTATTGTTTTTTTCTTTTTCTTCATGTTAGACTTGCCCAGCCCTCTAGAGCTAAAACTGAGAACAGCAAGAATTCGTTTACAAATCATCATAGAAAAAAAAATTATGTTTATATATTTTACTCTTTTATTAGGAAATTTAGGATATCAAATATGAAGGACAGAGGCAGAGGAAATAAAAGGATCAGTAGTCAATTAACTCAAACTGACATGTGCTGTACTACCAAGTGGCTGATGAATGGTGAAATAATGATACTGTTACCCAAACTCTAGTTTCTGAGCTTTCTAAGATAAATATTGTGACAGTGCTCAAAGATACAATCTTTTCATATTTACAATAGTTATAGTTGTTGCAGTGCTCAATTCTTTGCTTTTTATATCCTTATTTTTAAAGTACTAGTTTAAACAGTATTTAAAAAACCCCAAACCTACTGATATGTTTTGCAATTAAAAGTGAGCAACAGTCCCCCTTTACAATTATTGGCATACGTTTTCTTTCAACATCCCCTGAGACTCTACTTAGGAAAGTAGTTAACACATTTATCCGTTTCACTTATTAGTTAGCCTGAAATAGCTGAGAAGCTCACCCTCTTCTCTGAATTGCTGAAGCTCTTCCTTATGGCTGATTTTATATATATATATATCTATATATATAGATAGATATATGGAGGGGTTTATGATTTTTTTTGTTTGGTTGGTTATGGGGTTTTTTTACTTTTTATATATTTATCTTGTGTGTATATACATACCTGTATGTAGTTATACATATATGCATATGTGTATATAGGTAAGTATATATATGCATGTGTTTCTGTGTAGATGTGTCTTTGAATGTAGTCTAGATAACGTGTAGGTCACTGCTCATTTCAGAACTGATCATGTGAAGTATACCTAAGAGTAGCCAGATAAATGAAAAAATTCAGTGTCTTCCATGTAAATATTTTAACATCAGGTTCACTCGGAGAGCACCAAGCTCTGAAGGCAATTTTCCCTCTTATAGCCATGACCCAAATATATCTCAGAATGTGAGATCCAAATATTAGTGAACAGAGAAATCTCTAGTCCATGCTGAAAACTATGGGGTAAGACCACACCATTTAATCAGCTAAACACAGACGTCTGATAACATTTTAGATGCCTTGGGATATCCTTCTGCCTTCCATTTCGGAAGGATGAGTTTCTCCAGTCTTCTGTATGTAAGACCCATGGCCACCTGTTTGGGACAAAATGGATTATCTGAAATGTTATTAGACATCTATGCCCAGAAACTGACCTGCACTCGTTAGATGTGCCTCAGAGCTAAAACTTTCCAGTCACCACTGCTGCTGCTAAGTTCCCAATTCTCTTAAGACCCAGCTTGCAGGCAGATTTGGGGAGCTGCTGTTACCTACCAGAGCACAGCAGGAGCACAGCTGACTCAGGAACCTGTACCCAGAGTGGAGTGGAGCAAGAAAAAGTAAAGCTCCTGGGCCAGGGGTGTAGGGCTGTGTCCAGGCTAAGCAAGGCAAAAAGATCTTGGTTTGAGAAGTTGAGTGTTTCACGGAGATACTGGAAGGGATGTCTGACCTTAAATTTCTGAAGAACTGTGGTAGGAGGAAGGGAGGGAGGGAGCTGACTTAAGTAGTGTAGGATCCTATTCTATAGAGCAGGAGTGTGGAGGATGGCACGGACTGGTGGTCACAGTACTGGGTAAGAAATCTTGGCAGAGCTGGGAGCTTCTGCAGCATCAGGGACAGCAATTGTGCAAAAACTTATTTAGAGACTCCTGCCCTAATACAGCTAGTAGCCCATCTGTGCCACCTATTTTTGAGCTTAATATGCTATTCTTTGCTTTGTTTAATTTATGGAAAATCCTGTATAATGTAAAAGGAAGGTGAGCTAAATCACTGCTTGCTTCCCCAGGTATTTTCAAAGAATTAATGGAAAAACAAATTATAGAATAAGCTAGGAAATAAACTTTTGCACACAGAAGTGTCAGAAAAGCAAGCAGAGAAGGGAACAACACTGAAATAGCTCTGCGTGACTACTGAGGAGCCAGTAATATCAAATTTTCATATGTATGAATTGGTTTTTATTTGATAGCTAGTACTGTAGTGGGGAAAAAGAAATCATAATACATGAATTACTCAAAGTTGCAGGATATTCTAATTCATTTTGTCTTTCCCTGATTTTGTGGATTCTATTTCCTGCCAGCCTGAGTTTCTAAAATGTGTGTACCTGTATTCAGCTCAGTAGTGTAACGGGCCAAGCTCAGTCCTCAGATACGAGTTTTTGTAATTGAACAAGTTACAATGTGTCTTCTACTCTATGCTGAGTAAGCAGATGCTTGTTCTTCTCTGTTCCTCTCTGTTTCATGGAAGAGTAACTTTTCTCAGGTAATCTTGCTTATGAATACATGCCACCAGGACAGTTCCCACAGACAACTGACACCTGTTCTTTTAGCCTACAATACCTTTTATGTATCCCAAAGTACTATGACATTAATACAGATATACAAGAACTGATGATCTGCAGTTCTTAATTATTTTTTGTGCTCCATGTGGATGAATATGTTTAACTTCCAGAAGCGAACTTTGAAAGGGTACTCTTAATGCTGATTTAGGGATCTGTGAAAAAAAGTATTTCGTGTTCAATGCAGCGTTGAAAGACAGAACCATAATTTCTCATTAACTCAAGCAGAGATAGAAATATCTTGCTCCTGTCTGCCCCTGTGTACAATGCAGAATTACTGTTGTTTTGGTCTGCATTGGTTCCATTGCTCAATTTTTCACTGCAAAAAGTAGACAAATACACAAGTTATTTGTATTATACCAAGGCTATGAAGTCAAGCATAGAGAAGTTAAGAAAGACAGTACTCAAGTTGCCCATATGTATTTGTTAGCCAGAAATCTCTATATGATCCCATGGTGGTTTTGTCTAGCAAATCTCTATCCTGTTCAGTGTACAGAATGGATGGTGCTTTTATTGACCAATTAGTCAATATTTTCATTCTGTTTTTCTTCTGTATGTAGTCATGTCTGTTTACTGTAAACTGCAGATAAAGTTACCAACACCTTCATTAATTTTGCCATGTTCTTCAGCACAGGTATCTGGAAGCCTTGCAAAGACTGTGGCATTTAGTTTCATAACACTGTGGTGGTTAAAAGTATCTCTCGGTTTTGGTTTCCCACTAAGACAACCAATTTGTCTTTTGAGGCTTTTTTTTAGGTTAGTTAGTATTGTAGTTAACTGTACAGAATCTCTTGATAACAGCTGACATTGTGAATACTCAGCAGTTCTGCAAATTAGATCCTCAGGTCCGAGAAAATGAGAAATACAAATTGGTTTAGTGTGAGTTAGTTGCTTCACATCACATTTGTCACTTGTAACCTTCTCGCTATTGGTTGAAATAAATACATGCATGTATTGTCTCTAACTGGGGAACGACAAAGAAGTTCAGGATTGTTCCTCCTTTGGCCGCCAATTGAGATTGGAAATGTGGGGTTCAAATATAAAATGGGAAGAGAGAACAAAAGGAGAAGTTGACCACAGAGTTCACAATAGGAGCAGGGACTACTTTCCCTCCAGTTTCCTCACCACTCTTGCTCTTTCATGTCCTGCCCAGACCCTCATCTTGCTGTTGGCAGGTGGCAAGGAGAGACTGAGCCCAGGGCCACTGTATCTGTTGAAATTCATGACAGGGAGCAAGAATATGCTGTGAAGAGATAAAATGAAGTTTTATTTTAGGAGACAGGCTGTATTTGTGACAGTTGGACCATCCTTCTGAGCCACATAGCCTCCAGCCCCATCCTGCCAATGAGGAACACATCAGCCTGAAAGATTAAAGTTCAGCAAAATTATAAGCCACCAAAATCAGGGCTTTATAATGGGAACTGTCATCTAACTTGAATAATAGTCTCATTCATAATACTTATACTGGATCTTAATCTCACTTAAAGTGAAATTACTCTAGGGACTTAAAATAGGAGTTTTTGTAATTTAAATGCCTTCTGAGACTCTTTACACCTCAGATATAGTATATAACGATATGCTATGTGCACTCTCTACAGATGCGTCTGTGAGTGTGCACAAGTGTCTGTGTGTCAATATTTACATTTCATATATATTTTTAGATAGATAGCAGTGTACAGCTAATAGTGAAACCAAGGGGCATAATGATGATTTTCTTCTTTAATTATTGTTGACAAATATTTTTTGTTTTGGAAATATCTGGTAACACATTGTTTTCTGTTCCCCTTTTCACTGGCAAACATAAAAGTAAAATACAATCAAGAGTAAAGAGGAAAGCAAAAAAAATAAGGCAGAAGGAATGCAGATTAATAAAAAGCAAATTATTGTTATGATAAATTGTGGTGAAAAAAACCAAGGAAAAATAAAATACTTCTCTCTTGAAATATATGCTATGGAAAGGACTATGAAGTATTGTCATTCATTTAGTGGCCAGCACAGCCTAAACCTCAACAGAGTTAATTGGTAAAACATACTGCTAATTTCAGAGAGTGCAATCAGTTAGAAGACACTTAACTGAAAATAAAATTACTGCAAAGAAAATTGGTTTTGTTCTATCTCAAACCAGGACAAGCACCCATAGTTGTCTTTGTTTTATCACCAGAGCTAACAAATACTTTCTGTGCTCAGGGCTGAGCACTGAAAACACTGAATTAAATTTTCTCAAGGCTAAAACTTTGTAATATTTTTGGTGTACATCTATACCATTACTCATAAATTTGCTATTAGAGGCATGCTCACAGTGAGCTCTCCGTGGGATACAGAATTTCATGCTACTTATCCAGTACTAGCCATAGCTTCCCTGCTTCAGCAAAAGCTCATCAGTTTGTGTAAATTATCATTGCGCTTGCAGGTAGAACTTTATTATAGGTGATGCACATATGCCAGACTCATCTAGTATTATAACACTTTCTGTCACCTTCATCCAAACAAC
Organism: Burhinus oedicnemus; assembly: GCA_008921705.1. Lineage (NCBI taxonomy): Eukaryota > Metazoa > Chordata > Aves > Charadriiformes > Burhinidae > Burhinus > Burhinus oedicnemus. The sequence continues at coordinate 1,247,162 of VFFE01007006.1, forward strand.
ATCTGGCAGCAGTTCCCAGAGTGACATTTCAGACATGGAATCAGAATTAATATGAAGAAAAAAAATGGTGGCAATGGCAATACCACTAGAGAACAACTTCCTCACCAATTAAGTCAAGATGCTTTTATACTCCAGTGTCTTAGGAGCCCCTGTTCATTCCCACTAGTTTTTTTCTGATATGTCATTTGCAGTAGTACCATTTTCCATACTGTTCTAGGTCAACTGCTTTCCATAAGAGAGGGTGAGAATGGTGGATGTCAGCTCTTTGAATCTGGCATCTAAGACTGAGGTGAAGATATGCTCCTTCGACCTTGTAAGGTATTGTATGCAAGTATACTCTTTCTCTGTGGTTAACATGCTATGAACCAAATTTGCTGTAACATCAGCAATCACTTCAAAGTCCCCTAAAGCAGAAAGCCTATTTCCACCCACTACAACTTGTTAGATCTGTATTGTTGCATGTCATGACTTATGCAGACTCTTCAAAAAGTTCCAGTGAAATGCACAACAAACATAAAAGGTGAGGAAAAAATTATTATTTTATTGAAGGCTTGAACCTAGTTTTATGGGAATTAAACTGTGGTTCTTAATCACTAAACTTTAATTTTGAATATAAATGTGAAATGTAAGAAATTCTGGCAAAGTTGCAGTTTATGGTTTCCAGAGAAAGGAAGTTTTAAAAATTTTAAATTTCAAATATTTTAGCTGAGAAATTCAAACATACATAATGTACAATTACGTGTCATGCCATAGCTTATTTACTTCACTAAATGCAAGTAGAATTTCTAAGCCAAAAAATTACATATTGTAGACTGTGCCTTGTCACTGTTTACCTACAAAATAGGAAAGGAAACCTTTTTAAAGAGCTTCAAAGTATTGTACAGACCAACTTCCCACAGTAAGACATCACTAGCAGAATTATGGATCTCTATTACACTTCCTAGCCACACAGTCCCAGTCCCTCACAGGTGAAGTATTTGGGTCACTTACCCTTCATGGGTAAAGCAATTCTTACTAGCTGCCATTACTAGCTTTTTTTTGGTGTGCGAAGTGTCACTTGTTATGCTACAAAAAATAGGGTTTCTTACCCTAACACGGAGGACAGAAACGGAACCCAGGCAATGAGAGAATACAGAGAAACAGCTATTTGCCATAGCTACCCTTTCATACAGGAATCTTTTTACTTTTACACTGTAGCTTTTTTGAGCCTTGATATAGGTCAGTATTCATTCATTCTTTTCTTTTCCCTTGTCTCTTATTCCATTGAGAGTTTCTGAAGTTTCTGTATTTTTGTTTTGCTCTTCATATGCTTCCTCCTTAATCACTACAGATTCTGTTTTCCTTCCAAGGCTCTTTCATGTATCTTCTGTAACTTCTTATAGAAAAAGCATAGTCAAAACCAAAACAGAAACATTCTAACATGTCTGAAAGAATATTAAATATTTTAAAAGCCACAAGTCGTATTCAGCTGTGCCACAAAACAAAGTAAAACTAATTACAAGCTTCTATTGATATCAGCAGCAACCTTGAGAACTCCCCTTATACACTGAATACTTTTTAATTATTTACCCTACTGCAAACATCGGAATTCACTGTCTCTTCTTTGTTTACCATTGTGTCCCCAAGGGACCAAGGTGAGGAGAATACAAAATCAATTTCAATCCTTATAGCTCTCTGAGCAACCCCTTATGTCCATTTGGAAGAAAAAGAAATGTGACACTCAATACTTCGGGGATCTGAATCAAGTTTCTATCTTGTGTGTGCATAAGGATCAAAGCAGTCTGAGAGATGGAAAAAGCCTATTAGACTTCATCATCTGGCCATCACCTTTGTAAATGCAGCAAATCCTTCTCAAATAAAGGCTGTAAATAGAAACTGAAACTTCATTATTAATTTCCCAGGAACTAATTGCAGAGGCTGGATAATTTTACATTGACTCCAGTGGCACCCTGCAACTGTGAACCTTCCTGATTTTGTTTGCAGGCCAGTCTTCTGATGTTTATGCTCCAGTCAGGTTACCTCCCTCCTTGTGGGCCTCTTTTTCCCATGCGTCTCCGTCCACACATAAGGAATCTCTTGCGATGTGATGGATGCAGTGGAGAAGAGGAACATTTCAGTACTCTGAAATCTTTCCATCAGCTTTCTGGTGAGTAAAAGAAAAAACATTTCATGTTGTCTGGAGAGGACAGAATGATCAATTTCAACATTGTTCTCAGCCCCAAATACTAGCAGTGAGGACCAGGAGGAAATGCAGAGGGCACCAGTACTACAGCTGAAGAAAATAAGAATTTGACTCCTCCTAACACATCTGCTGCCTACACAACTCTCTGACCAGCTTTGTTCAACCATGTCCTCCAGCTTCATTCCCCCATGTCCTCCTGCCAGCACCATGCCCTGGGTACAGCATTCAGCAGAAAACTACTACAGTGCAGGTAAGCAACTGTCGTGGGTAGCTGCTTTCCTCTCATCAGGGCTAAGAGCAACCCCTTCCCCAATGGTTTACTGCTTCTGCTCAAGGCCAGCTTTGCCAGAGCAGCTCTGAGATGCCTTGGTAGGCGGTCAACCCCATCGCTCAGGAGCCGCGTTTAAGCTGAAGTTCTGGGCCCTGGTCTCTGCCTGAGCTACACTGCAGCTGCATGGTGGACCCCTTTGGTTTGGTCCCTGTCTGACTGACCAGACTGAGATCAGTTTGATCTGCCTCATCGCTGTGAATGTGCCCGGAGATCTGGACTCTTGGCTGTTGAACCTGGTTGCTGTCACTGGACTTGCTCTGCTCTTCTTGTTCAGGTGGTGTAGGACAGCCCCCCTTTGGCACAGTCACAGTGAGATTTCAGTGTGATTTATCAAGCAAATAGCTGCTCTGCTGAATATACAGTCCAAGCAGGATTTTGCAGATGCTTTCAGATATATATAATGTTTTCAATGACTAAGGAAAAAGATAAAGTTATAAATTATCGTAACTGAAATAACTGCTTTTATTCATGAAAGCACTCAAAAATTATTAAAAAAATTTCTCTTGTTTACCTAGCTACAAAATTATAGGGCAGGTTGCCTGGAGACAATCAAGGTCAGATAGTTGTCAGTAAAGAAGGCATGTTTCTATACAGATAAAACCAATTTCCTACTGATCTCCAACCTCTCTTGGTAGCACTGATCAATTAAAGTCAGCAGCACAAAGGTTTGAAAATGCAGCTGCAAGGAAGTGATTCAAGAATTTAGGCTTCTGGATCTGTCCCTCTATCATCAGCAGAGAAAGATCCCTTGGGCTTAGACTCACTGCCAGGGGTGGCAGCTGGTAGGAAAAATATTTGTTTTACAGCAACTGCTGAAGCATGAAGTGGCTGGTAGGAGTAGCAGTAGCTGCCCAAGAGGGAAACGCACATCCCTGTAACAGAATAGAGAGGGAATGATGGGCAGGATCCTCTAGGAACAGTGTGCAGGGTACTCTGTTGTGGAGGAACCCAGGAGATCCTAAGGACAAACACCAGAATTTGACACAAGCCTACCTGAGACAACAATGATTCCTGTGAAGGACACCTGAATAGTCACGAAGCAATTACTGAATGTACGGTGGAAAGGCCTCAGGCTTTGATGCATGAGTACATTGTACTTTAGCCCTCAGGATGTGGCTATGTGATGAGACCCAAGACTCTGCTGAGATGGATGTAACTTACTACCCAACTGGCACTGACATCTGTGTATACTGGAATGTCTTATGAAGGATTTCTACACTTCTGGCCTGTGTCTGTAGTGTCACTTTTCCATTATGCCAATATGTGAGGATCTTGGAGTCAGAAGTTTGGGTATCATGGTTAGTACTCCCAAGGATGACATTAACTGTTGGGTTTTGTTCTGGTTTGTTTTCTACTTCATCTCTCTTACATGCACAACCTTCATAGTTCCTGGGAGTTATGCTTATGTTTCTGTTCCATAAACAAAGCACGTGCTGGGAGAAGGGGCTCGGTGCATAGATTTTATAGGTGTCTGCAGTAAGGACATGACTGCTGGGTGAAACTTTCACTGGGTTATCTCATACTCTAAGTCTGCAAAGCAGTGTAGCAGTATGAAGTATTCAGATTACAAAGCTAATGACATGAATATCCTCCTTTCTCTGAATGATTCTTTTTATTTTTTTTTTTTTAACAGCACTGACAGTCTTAATTTCTCCTCTTCTAGTCACTAAAGTGTTGCCAGACCACTTGGATGTAACTATTACCTCCTTCACCTTAGACTAGAATGATCCAGCATTTTTAAGACTATGAAAACAAAAAGTTATTTTACTCTCAGCAAGGTTTTCTTTCTTACTCAGGGCAAGAATATTAGCATAAATTAAGACTTTTCATCAGGTGAGTGAGAGTTGGCATCAACTTGGAAAGCTAAAAATGTTAATTTAATAACATTATGCAAGCCTATACCTTGGCATAAATTCAGCAACTTAGATGTGCTTTAGATATATAGTTTTGTCACAAAGCCTTTGCTTTGGCATTATCCAAGCAAGCTTGATGTGCTGACTGCTGAGCAAATTATTTTATATAGGTTTCTTTTCTTTGACATCACTGTGTTCGGCTAAAGGTGCTAACCTGTTCACAGTTTCAGTCCTGCAAATAGGAGATATCGATCCACTGACCTCATTGAAGCATTTACATTGATATAGGCCCTGGAAAGTAAAGATGATGAGTTTGTCCTTTCAAACGTTTTTGACTTGAAATCAGTCTGATAAGCAAGGAGTGCCAAGTCAGTAAATTTAACTACTTTAGGTTTGACATCAACTTCACTAGCTAGAAGTGATGATCAAGTGATCTTATCAAGGTTTTGACTTTGGTTTTGATGCTGCTGTAATTCAACATCTTTCTTTTTTTGTCATCTATCTGTCTTTTAGATTCTTTTTCTTTTCTAGTTAAAGTTAGAGCCATAAGAAGCCTAACCTAGCCACGGGAGAGAAAAAAAAAGCTTTCCCTGTTGTGACGTAGAGATAAGTTGAAGGACTAAGAAAATGATCATTTAATAGGATTCATTTTAGGCTTTGGTAAGTGTCTGATTTTTTGTGCTGTTCTTTCACTTACACTTAAAAAGGTCTTGAAAGCTATATAGGTATTTGTAAAGGGTTTTTTTTGGGGGGAGGTATCTGGATGAAAAGCAGGTCAAATCTTCTGGACTGTGTAGGAAACACTGTGCAAGGCTTTTCCTTCTGTTTTGTTTTCTATTTCTAGTGACTGAAACAGGGATTTCTTTTGGCTTGTGGATAGAATATAGATAAATGTCAGTATGCATTTTTCTTTATGACTTAGCAGTGAAGAAAGCTGGTAACTTGGATGTTATTGATCCTTAGGAATTTCAAACTGGAAAATGTACCCCAAAATTTTGATTTTTCCATTAGAAAGTTCCAGCTATTTATCCTGAAGGCTGTTGTCAAATCTGTTTTCGTCTCATATGTCAGAATCTCTTCTGCAGTTACTGACTTTAAGGAACTTGAAAAAGGAATGAAGACTGAAAAGCTGCAGTAGTAAAGCTTGCTCCTTCAAGACAGTAAAGGGCCTTATCAAGGCAGAGGGGTAGGGTTTCTCTGGTCTTCTGGTACAGTTGTGGGTTTTTTTCAGATCTCCATGTATGAATGTAGAGGGGAAAAATATGCACACTAATATTTAATTAAAATCACAGAAGAATTACATGAGCTGTAGAAAGTTATACATAAGCTATATGAGAAGTTTTTTATAAGGTGAGACTGGCATCTCTTCACCTAATTAACTAGGAGGAAAATAACTAGTGAAAAGAAGGCAATCCAGCAGACCAACGTCACAACTTCTGAAAATAAAACTGTATCAAGAGTCAAGCAGATATGATGGTAGTTATTTAACCTCAAAACATGGCCAAAGAAAGAGAGACCTGGAATAATATCTGAGAAGCCAATAATAATGCAATCCCCTTTAGGATGGTATTATCTGCAATGGAAATTTTGAAAACGTCTGAAGATTATGGAATGAGAAGAACAATAGTTACCTGCTGCTATTCAGGAGAAATTAAAAATCCATAATAATGCACATTATACTTCTGTGAATGGGACACATTCCTCATTTGGTGAAATCACTTTAACTACTGATTCTTAATGCTGCATGACTGGAAGTTATTTGTGGCTTCTAAAGAAAGAGTAAAACACACCTTCTCTTCTAATATCATCAATTCTTACATTGGCAGACAAAAATATTAACTTTTCTCTTCTGCCTTTCATCTTCCCCTGCCTGACCTATCCCAAAAAAGCAACACTGAATTTTGTTTGGTTCACATGTCACCTATTATTAGTTCAATTCCAATGTCATTAGACATGAAATCAACCTCCATGTTCAAAATCTATGTCTGAAAATGAAGCAGATCTATTGCTGATTTTTATTGCCAGTAGGCTGCAAGTGCTTGAAGTAGCACTAAGGTGTTCCTCTGTCTTGCTTTATTTTCCTCAGATGCAGTATTCAAAGAGCATTGCCCCTACCATGTTAGAGGACTGCTGTTTACCCTGCCTATATCCCTCTGAACAGAAAGGCATTTATCAAAGTAGAGATATTCCCTTCGCTTGGTATTCAGCTAACACTTCATTTTCCTTAATGCTTTATGGTAAGAATGTCACTCCAAGCCCGTTGAGATCAAGAGGAGTTGAGCCAGGACCTTCTAAAGCCTATAACAACGCAGTGGTTCAGCGTGACAGAGGGGCTTTGTCAATGATGTCATGAGGGCTTTGACGTGGCATCAGGCAAGCCAGATAGAGCAACTACAGAGCATTGCACCTTTTTATCAGCATAGCTCACACAGGCCTGACAGATTTTTTGATCTGAAATAAGTTCAATAAAGTTGCTGCTCCAATAAATGATTGTTATCTTAGTAAGCCAGAGGCTCTGATCTACTACCTTCATAGAGTATGATCTCAGATGAGAGCAGGCTAAGGTTAGTGATCCAATAACTTGGAAAAGACTAAATCCTGACATTGACCCCACAAAGTGACCAACTAGACCAATAACCTTACCAAAGCTCCTACCTTGATATCAGCCTAACAAGTCCAAACTAGCAGTATCTATAAGGCCCCTAATTTGAAATCGAGGTGTCTTTGAGTTTTGCCTTTTAAGTAGATCCAAAAAGAGTGATTTATTTATTATCCTGTAAATGTGATATGCCCTTCAGCTTCTGAGGCTGCTTGCCTGGGGCTTTCCAGAGTGTGTGCTTGTTATGTTCATGATAACGCCAACAAATTTGCTGCCACTGCTAAAACCGCTAAATGAATCTGAGTTAAAACGTAAAAGTTTCTGGTGCCCTGAAGCACGGGGAACTGGCATTTATCATTCACGCTTCCTGTTGATAATTTTAGGGGGACCTACCGTATTTATCAGGTGAGTACCACATAGCAGTGTCAGAACAGCACAAAAGGGCGTTGTATTGATTCTTTTAGTACTGGGGATTTTCGTGTTTCCTTGGATCAACTGCTACATGCATGCCAGCTTGCGGTGGACTTGAGACATTTCACAGAAGTGAAAGACTACCCTTCCATAAGTAAACACAGGAGTTAGTGCAAGTTGTCTCTCAGGTCATTTGGTAATGTAACTTTGAAGACCATCAAATAAGTGCCTTAGGAAGTTTTTCCAATGATCTCCAGTAAGTAGGTTTATTGTTCTGAGAGCTGCACATTCTCCCAGGCAGTCAGAGATACTGGCTTTAGCCGCAAAGCCAGTGTAAGTAATTATTTCTCTGGTCATTTTTTTTGTCCTCGTGGTTCAATTTTTCCTCCCACCTGTCTCCTTAGCTGCACAAAATCTGTTCTGTGGTGGGCTGAGAAGGAAACTGGATCACTGAACTCAGTTAATTAAAAGTACTCTTTTAAAGAAAAAAAAATAAGACTGCAATGTGCCAAAATCAGTTGTGACAGATGGCATCTGTTTTGCCTGCCCTTGCTTTTGTGTGCCTTTAAGAAGCCTTAGCGAGGTGAAGCCTCCAGAAAGACAAGGAAATTTCTCCTTTCTTTAGAGATCTGCTGTACCTGCTCAAAGAGGGGTTGCTTGGGGGACTGCGTACTGTGGCCAAGTGCAGCTTCTGGAGACACCTTGAGACTGCAGTGAGGAGCAGAGAGATGTCAAAACAAGCTGGGAAGAGTATGTCTGCTCAGAAAGTCATCAGCTAATTAAAGTCTAGAAACCAAGCAAAGGGAAAAATTTCATTTCTATTGCATTTAACCTACTTGGTTTGAGTTTTCTTTAAATTTAAAAATATGGTACTGTGGTCATCTTTGTTCCAAAAATCTTGGGGTATTCTAGCTTCACATCAAAGCCATAGCCAGTTCTGTTATAGTGGAACTACAGCCTTATTAAGTAGCCTGTAAACTATATTCATAGCCAAAAATCTATCAGACTTTTCATGGTATGTTGTGCTCATCAAGCCTTTCCGGACAACTTTATACCTTTTGCATGGAAGTGTTCCTGTCTCCTAAAAGCAGCACTTATTGGCATTCCTCTTTTTTCTTCTGCTTGCCATTTGATCAGATACTAACACTTATATTTTAGGTGTCTATTTTGTCTGATGTGAAGACACTTGCCTAAAATGGGTTTCAAGAAACGGTTGGCACCAATAAGAGATACACTCTAAAGCCAGGAAAATACCCAAACAGTATTTCTAAGAAAGACAGAAGAATTTCTGCATGATATTAATGACTGAATTATTTTTAGCAGAGCCACAGAATGGCCAGTTTAGTTATAAACCCACTTCAGGAGAGGGTAGGTTAGAAGATGAAGAGTGGCAGACCCTAATGCTTGCCTGGAAGTTTTGTAGAGCTTCCACAGTAAGGCTGAAATGCTACTGGAAATCAGCTGAAGGAGCTCAAATGTAAGTAGCTATTGCATATAGGTCTGAAAACAGCTTAAAAGTAGACCCATTGAACAGTACAAAACTAACTTCAGCGAGCACCTGATACAGGTAATAATGAGTCCTGTCCTTAAGGATCATTATTGCTGAACAAACTTTTCCTGAACTTTAGATACTTTCTTGTATTTAGTTCGGATATCTTTAGCTCAATACATGTCTTAAATATACAGACTCACATCTTGAAGTGGATTCAAAATGACATGGGAAGTCAAAAGAAAAATATTTTCTGGTTGCTGAAGAGAAGTATTGAACTGGAATTTTTGAGACATTAAAAGACTGATACTTCATGGCTACCTACAATACAATCTAGTGGAGATGATGAAAGTGTGAATAACAAAGTCAGGCAACCAGTTGTTGGGACAGGATAGAGTCTGCTAGTAAAGTAAGGATGATATAAAAAATATATTTTTTTCCCTCTTGTACTTTACAGGTGATCTGTGCTATTCTTTTTTTTTTTTCCTTCCTCCCCTATTCAATTTTTTGCAAGGAGAGGGGATGATCTGCTACTATCCAGAGGTGCTGCTAATTATAGACCAAACTGACCAGTGAAAAGAGGTCTTCAGGTTGGCTAAAAATTCTTTTAAATGCACTTCTGTGAATTCCACTTCCAGAGGAATCTCTGTTTTCTATTTGTCCAGTCATCTACCAGTCAAGTATTTTTAATTCATGGGCTGATTTCTGGCAAGCATTGCTGACACTAAGCTGGTTTCTTGCAGTAAAAGAAAGGTGCCTGATGGTACTCAGGGTGCATCAACAATTGTCACCAGGGTTAGCTAGCTTGGAAAGCTACAATATCCCAGCTACTTTGTAGTACTTTTACCTCCTTTTCACAGGGATTTTGTTTAATGAGAGCTTTGGGATATGTACTGGTTTTGTGCTATATTTCTTCATAACACAGCATGACAGGACTTATCAGAAGTTCAGCAGCATCCTGATAGAAATAATTAATAATATTACTTTGCACTAGGCAGTTCCTGCTTGCATATTTCAAACTGCTTTTCAAAAAGAAGTAAAACTGTTAATATCCGCGTTACTGAAAGAAAAGTGAAAGAAAAGTTTATTACGCAGTCACACAGTGTGTCAAGGGAAAGCAAAATCCACATCACCTGACTCTCACCTGATCATCCTTTTTGGTTGCAATGCTGGTGGCATGTGGCATTTGCAAAACCCTTCCTCTCCTTCTTTGATGTTGTGGTTAGGGCTTATTTCATTTCCAAATCTTAGATGGGGAGGGGGAGGCTTGGAGACTCCTGCTTGCACCTTGCTATTTCCATTTCTTCTTGTAGTAACTCACCAAAGATTCAAGCTACAAAATATGTGAGGTACAATGTGTAGCTACTGACTACTGTAACACCCTGACCGAGAAATTGATAGGATGTCACTTGCTAGGATGTAATTTCCAATAATCATATATCTGCTGTTTACCTCCCTCTTAGTGATTTACTGTGTAACAACTCCCCACCATATATCTGTAGGGAGCTTCTCTGCTCACCTTGCTTTCTGCCTTTCAAGATACCGCACTGCATGATGATAAGCTTCAGAGAGAAATGACTACTGTCGACAAACCCAGTCATCCATGTTGTACATTGCATTACCTCAATCCCAGGGGAGTGTCTATCTGCAGGTGAATGCTGATGGCAGAATCCATTTAGAGAAATGGCTGATGTTGCTCTGTTTATTTGCATACAGAAGTATCTGCAAAGCATCCTATTATTCTATTCCTATATTCTTTTCACAACAATCATTCTCTGAGGACAGAACTATAAAAGTGAGTGTTAAAAAGCTATGAAGTACCTCAAGAATTTTTTCTTTAAAAAAAAAGTTTCATTTCTACTATGTAAATTGTAACGAATGAGAAGGTGAGGGAGACTAGAACTGAAACCAGGGAAAGAAAGATAATTTAATTTTACAGAGCATTTCAATATTTTGCTTTTGGCGTTCTTTCTTCATTTGATATAAAAATATTTTTAATTCTCTGTGAAAGAAAATAGAAATGTGGACTCTGGGAGCCCTCTGTCACTAGCTCAGAAGCAGCCCACCTGTTTTTCCCCAGAGCCGTGAAATACCGAAGCCTCAGGAACAGTTGATCTATCTTCTCGGGAGCTGTTTGGGTAAATTCTCAGGGAACAGGTTGCTGTCCAGCAAGCTCCCTTAGCACCATGGCAGAGTTGAAATATCTCTGCATCTCATTTAAAGTTCAGGAAAACAGTAAATTCTGGGTTAAAAAAAAAAAGTTATAATTGTTCAAACTTGAAATGACCTTGTTTATTCAGTTAAGTCTTAAAAACAAAGCAGTCATCGTACAGACAAACTGGGAGGAGGCAAATTCTGAGTACATTAATGCTCCTTTACACCAGTCTGTATAAATAGGCATTAATGGGGTCACAAACAATTTCCAGAGAAACAGCCTTAGAGCGTATGACTGCTCTGGCTGACAAAATATCTTGTTTAAGACCTTTAGACGAGCTCACAATGTAAAGGATGTGTCAGGGTGAGAGTGGGTAATACGAGGAAGGGAATGAGTTGAGTCTAGGGAATGCGGTTATTTCTACTTTCTAGAGCCTGAGTTCCTGCAGGAAAACACAGAAATATTGCGAAGTTGCTTATGTCTCTCACTCCTTGGAGCAGAGGGAAAGACTTGGCCTTCATTTCCAGCAAACATACTGTTTTTTAGGGAGATGAGGGAAGAAGCCTTCAAGTCCTTTGGGGTATTGAGAAAGAATACCCAGCTGATACCAAGCCTGCCTACCTATATGCCTCATTGAAAGTATAATTTGTATAGAGGCAGGAAGATTACAATTTCAATAAAAGCTGTAGGCTTTTTTCTTCACTTTAGCTCATCTATTTTAGATGTTTCTCAGCGGCATGAGATTTGATTAATTAATGCCATGCAATGAGGTAAGTTAAACCTTGTTTGCCAGGCTGGGCTCTGAGCTTTACTTCCACAGCTTCTTGTACTTTAGGGCTTTAAGGGAGATGTCTAGCATTCTGCACAGGTGTTGTTGATGTCCATTATTTGTAATAGGTGCTTGAGAAATAAACTTCCTTTCCTGGTAGTCTATGTTCTTTCTTATTCCCTGCTATTGAGCAGACAGATACCTTGTATTTCTAACAGAGCTTACCATTTTAGTGTAAAAGCCTTGGGGTTTTTTATTTCCATTGATGATGTATGTCACTGTAGCTCTGAGGAGAATGTTTGCTCCAGGACTCACGTGCCCCAGAAAAGTATACTCAACAACAACAACAATCTTTACCTTCATGGTGTAAATATGGCTCTTTGTTGTTGTCAGCTTTAGTTAATGGAATACTAGCTTTAAACAAAGGTTTGGGCTACAGAGTAATTCACTTTGCAAGCTAAACATTTTGAGGTAGGTCAAAGTAAGCCTGAAATAGAATATGAATATAATCTTCAACTCTTTTCTGGATATCTTCTTACTGAACTTAGTAAGACTGTGTGAATGCAAGATATTTTGCAAGGCACTGAAAGAATGTACTCAGTTCATGATGAAGTAGGGCTGCTCATTACTGCTGGCAGGCATAGATATTCCATCCGGAGAGGTTTTGGCTCCTTTGAAGGTCATTTGGTTCTTTTGTGGCAGGGAAAGATAAATACTTTTGGAACTGCCTTCATGAGGGAGTGGAGCTGCAGAAGCTGCAGTTTCCAGGTCAGAAGTCCTGCAAGGACCAGGACAGTGCTTTGAGCCTAACCATTAGGGTTTTGCAGCCTCCTACTTCTCTACTTCCTTTGTAGTCCTAGTGGAGGGTTGCTGAGACACCCAAGTGGTGAAATTGCAGCAAATATTAGCAAAGGCTTGCAGTATACGATTGCATTTGAAGTTTAAAAAAAAAAAAAAAAGATAAAAATAATAGTAACTATGAGTATCTTTTTGTGGCCTGATATGCACATTGCGGGACTTACTGCTCTGTGATTCTGGTGGCATCCTTGACTTCCAGAAGATTTGTGCCATTCTTAGCCAAGAGTAGCTAACTAGAGGCATTAGCAGCATCTGCTATCAGTACCCAATATTGCGTGTGTTAACCAGATAACAGAATCACACGTGGTAAGGAACAGATGAGCTGAGCTCCAAGATTTGCTGGGGATTGAATTAATGTTTATGTAATTTTATTTTCATTATTCAACCAGCTGTGCGGCCACATCCATTTAGTGAATAAGTGAGATGATTTTTAACCTTTGGTCACTAAATATGTATTTTAGCCCAGCTTTTACCACTCTAACCAAGTTAGTGGTTGCTTGCTCTTCTCACTGTGCTTATAATTAATATCAGACTAAAATACGATGTAAGTCAAGCAGAATTGGAATTTAGTTTCCCTTTTTTATATTCTGAAAGTTAGTCAATTTTGAGAGTGAGAACATGCAATTCTGTTCCTCACTCAGCATCTAAGTGTGTAATGACTTTGTCCTGTGGCAGAAGTGTGGAGAATCACTTTCATAGAGGTTGCAAATATACTTGTGAGATACTTCTGTTTCCTGAGAAACAAATGTATATACAGGGATTATACTGCAATCTGCAGGAGATACAAAACTTTGCCAGCCTAAGTAATGAACCCAGGAGGATCTGTTGATCCAGAAAATGGCCTGGTCTGAAGGAGGTTAATTCCCAGCCAGCAGTAAAAATGTTTGGTAAGGTGCTCCCAGCTGGGATCTAATTAGACGCTGCTGAGCCTGCTAGGGTCTCCAGGTGGCAAATATGACACGTCTCATGTCACTATCACACTTCAGCAGTCCCGTCACATGTTCCTGCACCTCGGAGGGATCTCTAACATCTGGTTGAGCTGTGGGAAGGCTGAAGGCATTTTCCTTCAGCTGTGCTTTTCAGTCTCAAGTATCAGATGTGGACCCTGTTACAGTTGTCGCTGCTGCCTTCTCTTTTATTGCGTCCTCTGCTGGATTATGATGGCTAAGAAAGAGCTGCTCAGTGGGAGAAGGAGACATTGCTATGGGGGGTTTGTATATGTGGACATGCAAGCTTACCAAGTAACACAATATGAGCAATATGTGATATATCTAGACGTGCCTGTACTGTTGGATCCGGAGCCACAAGCGAGCTCAAAAGTGATTTACACAGTGCCCAAATTCCCAGTTCTAAGACACTGGTGGCCACTTCTCCCGTAAGTTCATTGCTGTTTGTGATGTCAAGACATCCTCTAATAAGCCTGGGCTGAGGTCTCTGCTGAACTTTGGGAAGTGTGAAATTGCGGTATGGCAGTGAGAGGGATCACAACACACCTGGCCATGTGCACTGTAAGGTGGGACATGACTACTGGTAGGGGAGTACTTGGGATAGCACTGCCCCAGCTTTCTCTCTTGCTACCCATGAAAGCTCAGCTGAAGCCAGAAACTGAGTCTTGCCTGTGTCTGAGCAGCCTGGATGGCAAGGAAGTTTGGACATAGGTTCAAAATGCAGTTTAGGAGTATCATATGAAGTTTATTGTTTTTAAAGAGGAGAGTTAAGAAGTCACAGCTAAATAAAAGCTATATTAAAAAAAAAAAAAAAAGAAATTATTTGTAGGACACATGAACAGCACTGTGTGGTCTGAGTTTCTAAGTTAAATATGACGGACAAAGTGAAAACTCCAGCTAAGCTGCATTCAGTTTGCAGGCACTGTTCACTTAGTCACAACTTGGAGTTTCAGTGGACACTGATGGTGCTAAGGATATCTGGAAAAAAGGTTGTTCTGGTTTAAGAGCCTAACTGCATATTGAGAAGTCTGACCTAACTTCAAAAATGCAGATCTCTACAGCAGGTTGTCTTATACATACCAATAACATCTGCAAACATTTCCAGTAACAGGTTTGAAATAGCTTTCTTCGTTACCTGAACAACTCCGAGGATAGCCAAATGGTATTCGTCAGATAAATTATTCAAGATACACGTTAAATTTCTAGTACATTCTTCATGCAGTTTTTTAATTATTGATTTGCCAGCTCTAGCTATTTTGGTGTCCAGCTTTTCTTAGGAATTGAGAGAAGCTTTGTACAAACATCAGTGGCCATCGTAACCATTCAGTTATAGCCAGTCAGCTCCTGTGAAAACTGCAGATTAAAGACAATCTGTTCTTGCATAGCTGGAACAGCAGGAATTGACTCAATAGGTGGTTGAACAGCTCTGAGCAATACTAAACTGTAATGAATTTGTTTTGCTGAAGAAAGGTGAAGGCTCAGGGCTACATCTACACAGGACATCCATGGAGCAGAAACTTATGGGAGTACCGTGAAATACCCAGAGACACAGAGTGGGATTTGTGTGTGTTTCCTTCTTTAGTACTCTCTCTTTATCACACAAAAGCAGTTATTATTTGAGCTGTTTTGGGAATACACTGGTGCCAATGTATTTTCCTTAAGTAATTTCCATGGTTTGGCTTTTGTGAAGTGCAGTTGCTTTTTTTACTAAAGCCTTTTGAATCTAATATGCTTTACAACTGTCTTCCTTTTTCTTGCCGTGCACATTCACTGATTTTAAATTGGGGGCTTTCCCTGGTTAGGGTATTGAATTTTACAGGATTTTTACAAGATGATTTGCCCAACTAGCCATATAAGAGGAAATAGCACTGCAGTTTTTAAATGGGATATGTTTGAACATTGTGTGTGTGTTATGTTCAACTTCATATTTTCTTTACAATGGTATTAACTATAAACAAGAGTTAAAACACAATTTTCTTTCATTTTCATTTTCTTTTCTTTTGTTACTTTTTCCTATTTTTGTGTTAGTAGTTGGTCAGACATGTATATTTCTAGCCCTACAAAATTGAGGTGAAAAAGCAAAAAGTTTCTCCCTTGGGAAACAGAGAGACCAGACTACACTTCCTGCAAAGGCTGGGGCAACAGCAGAGGAAACCTGGCACCTTGCCCCCATGGTTTAGAGCCACTGTGGCCTCGCCAGTGGGGGATGTTAGGGGCAACAGCTCTGCTCCCACCATGTGCAGGCAGAGCAGTGGGAAAAAAGGCTCCCAAAACTCAGCGGTGTCCCCTACAGTTCAGGTGAAAAGGAGCAAATGCTTCCCCTAAAGGGAGCCCATTGGTTCAAAAGACCATTTGGACACGTTTTCAAGAACTTCTTCACAGTTAAAATTAAAATGAACAGGATAAGATTTTGTCTTACTATATGATTTCTAGCAGCCTTATGACAAGCCTCTTAGAAACTGTCTGTGAAAAAGTCCTAGACAGTCTATGACTTAATTAAACTTTGCTCTAGATCCTAACTTAACAGAGAAATAAGCTGCTAGATTTTATCTAATTAAATGTAATTTTCACATTTTACTTACGCAAATCACATAATCATGTGAAGGCAGCTGAAACTGTCTTTCCTTAACTCAAAATATTAAAATTTCAAGTATAGAAATGGTCTAACTTAGTAAGACTAAATCCCAATCCAGAGATAGATTTATGCTAATAATTAAGAAATTGAAGGCATTTAACATTATTAGGAGTCTGATACAGCAAAAGTTTTAATATTTTAAGAATGTTTAGAAGACAAATGGCTATGATATTCTTCCATATATATTTTAACACTGCATCATATTTTTTCTTAACATTAAAATGTCTCACAGAAAAGAAAATAATTTGTGGGGTTTTTTATATTGTGTATGTATATGATACTAGTTTTACCCACACAATTCAGTTTATGTAACACTTCCATTATTTCATAGCTATGGCCATAAGAAAGTCTAGCAATTTTTTCTGTTGCGTTTTGTTCCAATTAATTCTTCTGTACTTTAGTGCAGAGAAAAAGAAAGGTGCCTCCAAAAAGCAGTCTATACAAATAGATTATGGGGCAGTAATGCAAAAATTCTTCATAATCAGGTTGCATTCAGTGCTAATCAAGAAGAGATTGTGTGGAAGGAGAGTTTTTAATTCCCTATATCCAGCGGACTTCATTCCTTTCTGATTTTGGTGTAAATAGTAAGTTGTTGTTGTTTGGTTTTTTCCATTGGAATAAACAGAATCATAGGTGCAAATGAACATAGATAAATCAGCACCTGTAGAACTGGTATTTCAAAGAAAAGAAACCCAATATGTTTAGTAGATCAGCAGAAGACTTCAGAGGTCTCCATTAGGCAGCTTCCGCTAATCTTCACCATTTTTAAAACTCTGAGAAGTTCAACAGAAACTAGGTATTAATGTCTTTACTGGGCTGCTCTATTTTCTCACTGGTGATCTCAGGCTGGGAAAGGAATTGGAGGAATAACAGAAGAGCATCAAGAAGCTTTGGTCCACAATGAATGCCTGAAAGTTTTTCCCTTAAAACTGTGGCCTCAGCACATAAGCACATATACCACCTTTTAGCAGAGTAATCCCATTCAGCTCCCATTAGAGCTCGCAGTAACAAATCCAGAAGCCATGAGTTGAACTCTGCTGTCGGTAGGTAGTGCCTGCAGGGAACTGAGCATGAGGGTAGTGTGTTCTCCGCCACCTGTGTTGCTAAGCAGATGGGTTGCTTTATTTCCTACCAGTTGGCACAAAGAATACTTGCAGCGCAGCGTAAGGCAGCATCCCTTTCAATCTCAGCAACGCCTACAATAATCCCCAATTCCAGAGGAGGAAAGTAGGATCCACAATCAATAACACCTGAGATAGGTGTTATGGTAACCAACCCTAATCTTGTTAAAATGAAAACTGAAATAAAACAAAATACACTAGATGGAAGTACTGTAGCTGGAGATATAGTGAGCTATAGAAATTCAGCTAGCTGGTGAACCATGGTGCTTTTCAGTTCATTTCCACACATGCTGGATAATGACTTCATTTCCAAGCTTTGGTTAGAAAGCCACTGAGGGAATCAATAGGGAGTCTAGTCTCCAGATAAAGTGTGTTCACCTTTAAAACATATTTTAAGTGTAGCCGCTGCAAAGTGCTTCAGTGCACAATAACATTTTCACTGGGTGTCAAAATCAAGTGACAGAAAAGCAGGACAGGCATTGTGAAGGACAAAGGTAACATTATATTACTTATATGTTTTGGTGTGTGGCCATTATTTCATCTGTAGCTTTAAGGGGAGTAGAAATACCTCTTTTGCATATTTAAATGCAGAACAAGTTAAAATGCAGGCTACATAGAGAGCTACTCTATGCTTATTAAATATAACTGGAGTTTTGAAACATTTATTGTGAAATGTGAGAGAACATTATTAAAAGTACACATTTTTATGCTATGGGTAATTCACAATAATTATGTTCTTAATGGTCAGTTGAAATCTAGCTGGCATACAGATGGAATTTCATAAACATTTAAGTTAAAACTATATTTAAAATGCATTTTGAAAATTACCCAATTTGACATATAGCTATATTTGTAAATAAATATTAAAGTTTGCCTAAGTTATCTAGGCTCCAGGAGATACTACCTGTTTGATAAATGCTTGGGGTTTTTTTTAAAAAAAAAAAAGATAAAAAAGCTATAGCATCATCCTAAGAAAACACAGTGCCACTGGCCACAAAAGCAGCTGGGAGAGCTTCCTGATACAGCCTAATTTTATTGTGTTTGAGAAAAGGACTCAGCAGTATAAAAACCAGTTACAGAACAAGCATTACTGCGTGACTCAGGAAACTTCTTCATAAGAGTTTAATTCTCACTGCTTCACAAAAACACTGGCTCCTGTCATGCCTGGACAACTGTACTTGATATCAATGGTGGAGAGAAGCACTTTTGTTCCCCTCTTAATCCTTTCCGATCCACGTTGCCAGCAGCCAAGCAAACTGCTTAATTAGGGTAACCTAAGAGATCTCTCCTTCATGTGTCTGGTCCGAGAGTGCCAGTGGCTCCAGGAGCCATGAAGACAGTGATGCAGGAGTTGACTTGGTGACTTGCCTTTACCCAGGGAGATGGACAGAGTGGTTATTTTGACTCTGATGGTTTCACTCATGGGATAACAGTTAACTGCTCAAAATCTACTGAACCTGAATTTGAGGTGTCAGAATCTGTTTCCTAATGAGTGAAATTTGAAGGAGTTGGCATTTTGTTTTATATTTTAGTACCTTCTAAGTCAGGATAGTTCTGTAATAATATGTAGAAATGTTCAATTCTAAAAGATCTAAAACCAAAACTGATTTACTGAACTATCCATTTTCCCAGCTCTGATTAAGGGAACACATCCAATTACATAAGTATATTATTAATGCTCATCTGTAGTGTAGTAGAATTAAAATTGCAATGCCTCCCAATCACAGTCTAAACCGTGCAGTAATCAAGCATGAATTTAGCAAGTTCATTTTTCCATTATGCTGTTTTCAACACAAAGTTGCCATATTAGCATATGGTACCATAACATTGCAGTTCAAACCAAACGCGTGTTGGGCATAAGAAACACGAAAGACGGCTTGCATTAAGTCCAAATGGAGGTCGCCTTTGAGATGCTGTGGTCCCTGCTTGGGATTACACTTGTCTTTAATCATTTTTAAAATGGAAGATAACAGGTTGTGATTGAAAACCCCTAAACAGTAACATTTACTGAAATTAACAGTAGAAAAAACGTATTTAAAAAGCTTACTATTGGAAACTTTTAATGTTTCCAATGTCATCTCCTTCTTGACTCTTGCCCCAATAGACCATATCAAAACAGGACTAAAATTATACCGCTGTATTGAGTTCAAACCTACAGTAAAGTGTCCAGGAGTCTAATTCTGCTAAATTCAAGTTATTCTTTTGAGTATGTACTGCTCTATTTAAATATCAAATTAGAGAGGAGGGAGAAAATTGAGTTTGTTTTTTTTCTCTGGATTTCTGTGTGGCAAAGAAAAGGTCTTTATGAAATGATGCACTGTACATATTAAAAAGGCATAGAAGCTTTATCCTTGAAAAAAATAAGGTGTCCTTTGCAGTGTGCCAAGGTTTAAAAGTAATTCTTTATCATTATATAACTTCCTTTTTTTTCCTTTTGTTCCTAACTTGATCCACCTTTTTTTTTTTAGTTTTTCTTCACTTATTTAGATAAAAATAGGCAAAACTGTGAAAATAATCCATCCTCTCTCTGTCATTCATGCTTTTATGATATGCATTGCATTGGTAATTTTACCTACTGTGAAATTTTTGTTTTTAGCTAAGATTAACTAGGCTTCAAAGTACTTTCAAGGCTAATAATACAGACTGTCCTTATATAAGCAATCTGCTCATTTGTGAGGATTTTTTCTTTAGAAGTTTTTGATAATATAGGACTGTTTAACTCACTAGTCTACACTTGCGTTATGCCATCTCTTGAGAATCTTTTCCATAGTGGCAACCATGCACAAAGGAGAGGTATGGTCACAATTCAGAAGATACACTTGTATATGAGGCAGGAAGTATTACCCTCTAATGGAATCTTTGGCTAAAATCCAGTACAAAACTAAGCTTGCAATGCTTTTTTTTTAAATAAAAAAATTTTTTAAAGAATGATGTTTTGTACTTAATGGACTAAATTTCACTCTACTAAAACAAACAAAAAAACCCCTCTGTTTTTACTTCTACATTATGCTAGTAAACCATGACTGTTCCCTTGGAGTTTACTCTCTATGTCACTTGCTAATGTTGGCTTAAAAAAAACCATATACAGGCAGGTGCTAAACCATCAAATAATAAGTGAAGACATGCCAAATTGCATAACTAATGGCACTGTAAATTGAAAATAATGTTAGGCAATGTAAGTTTATATTTTAGGCCTTTGCAAAAGCAGACTTTGACTTAATAAACACTAATGAGTACTTATGGGCTCATATAGTGTTGAGTATTTTTACAACCATAAATATGCATCGTGAACTACACAGAAGATCTTGTGGTTATTTTCTTGGAAAATAGTAGCTGGATGTGAAAAATTCTGTATCTAAAATGAAATAATTCGTTTTTTAGCTTTTCCTTATAATTAAACCCACAGTAATGTAATGTTCCATATTTTCACTAGAATAAGGTGAAACAGTTCAGGCAAAACAAAAACTGTCCAAAGCTTTTTATACTGTTCTCTGAAATTAACTTTTTAAGGTCGTAAAGTTACCGTTTGGGTTTGTTTGGGTTTTTTTTTTTTCCCAGAGGAAGCAGGCAGGAGTGTCATTCTGCTTCTGAGATACAATGGCAGCTGCTCCCCACTCTGACTGTGAGCCTGAACCGTCTTTCCTGCGGCAGCAGGATCTCCTCCCACTCCCAGGTCACTGGAGAAGCTCCTGCCAAAACCCTCTCTAGAACTTGTAACTCTGAAAGTATCATGCCTTATCTGACCTTTTTCTTACTAATTCTTATATGCAGATAACTGTAGTCATCATGCTGTAAGTACTCGGAGACGTTGCCTTGTTTAGGACAAGACAGTCTTCACAAATGGTATCTGGAGTGCTTCCATGGAACACACTTAGAGACACATATTCCTGTAGCTCCCTGGACCCAGGCATGACAGCTACTTGGTTGGACAAAGTTTGCCGTGCCATATACACTTTGAATTTTCTGTAGAAGTGATTTTTTTCCTCAGGTCTCTCACCTTGGTGTCATTCTGTTCCCCCTGTGCGAGCCTAGACTACAAGGGACAGTCAGCAAAGGAGGAAAGCACAGCAGGTAAAGCTCAGAGCAGTGAGCTTCACTCTCCTGTGTTCTTGGTGAGTGTACTGAGGACTGGCGGAGATGTTCACTGAATTATGAACCAGGAGCTAAAGGTTCTGCTGGAAAGGCATGAGCCCAAAGTAGCTAAAGTGTGACTTTTTATTCTACGCTAGCTGCTACTAGGAATTCAATTGTAGAGGAAAAGGATGGCCAAAGCAGTATAAATGGATGCTCCCCGTTTGCTGTATCACTAACCATGAACTCTTTTAGGAGCATTTATCCCATGATCAAGTGGAATTTATCTAGCCAACTGCAGCTGGAAATAAGCAACTGTATGAGTGACAGTGAAAAGCAGGACATGATGACTGTCATTGATTCTTACTGTGAGGGTGGGACAGCAGATTTATCTAGCCTTATGTCAACACAAAAGTTAATTTATCAAAACACATCTATGGAAATGGGAATAGTGAGGTAAAAGTGGGAGGTGGGGGGTTTTTGTTTTGTTTGTTTGTTTGTTTGTTTGTTTTCTTTAAGGGAAATTTTGACAACTAAGAAAAGTCCAGAAAACCTAAGAGTTTAGAGCTTTTTTACATCTTCCAAGAAGATCCCAAACCTCTTCATTAGATTTTAGTATTTCTTCAAAAGCATTTGTTTATTTGAAATTGCTTTCACCCTACTGAGACAAGTTATAAACAGAATAATTTTTAATAAATTTCTATGAACTCATTGTAACACTGAGAAACTTGTTGTGGCTCAGCTTCTTAGCAGGTCTGAAAAACACTCCTCTGTCTTCAGATAACAGGATCCAGTATCATTTGCATCCATGAAAATAGGCTGATTCATGTAATTCAAAAAACCTGTGATTCTGAAATAGAGATCAAATAGGAGTATGATATGTAACTGATAACTGGAGCTATGTAAAACCCTCAGTACAAGGCTGTGACTGTGGATTGTTTCAGCTTTCTTAGTAGCTAAACTGATTTTTTTAAAGATGCTTTTAACCCTTCTAAGTGATTTCTGAAGAAACAAATGATGAATGTAGTTAATGCCTGGTTTTGGACCCACTGTATCAGAGACTATCAAGGAAGGCTTATGTCTAAATTCAGCCATGATTAATGACTAAGAAAAATGATAAAGGAGGTAGTAGGATCAGTTGCAACAAAGACTGCACTTAAGATATTTTCTCAAACTCAAAGGTCTGATTCCTGAACAAGAATTTATAAATTCAGGCAAGGTAGCCTATCAACTACTTTTTAATTTATTTTGGTACGCAATTTTGCAGGTGTTCTCAGAGTTTCCTAGCATTATCTGGACATGTTGTGGCAAGTTTTCAAACTCTGCTTAACAATGCACTAAGACTTTTTTATTAATCATTCCAGAAAACAAGAACTCCAACCCCTAAGTGTAGGAAGTATCAGGGAATTAGAATTTCTTAAGTTCTTTGCTCGTACCTTTGTGTTTTTCATCGCAGGATAACTATTTATCTGGTATACATAACAAAAATTGTATAAAAGTTGAATTTGTAGATACTCATAAATGTTCATTTGAACTCTGATGTACAGGTGTACACATGGGCTTTGTTATGGTGATACAAAAACCTTAATGGACACTTTTCTTCAGTCCTGATGGGTACTAATAAAACCTGACTAGTCAAACTGAAAAACTAGCACTGCAGTAACATACATATTTATGCACAAGAGTGTGTACTGAATAGTTTTGCTGCTATAAGTGAGCTGAAAACAAACGATGATGGATAACATCCAAAAGTTGCACATAGTGGTGCAACTATGATAGGCCGTCCTCCTTTGTTCCATGGGATTCTACTAAGACAGATGTAATATGGCTTCCTCCCTGATTATGAAAAATGTAAAGCCTGTCACCAGAACAGATTGATTATATGATTTCACAAAGAATTCATGACAGAATAGGTGGATAAATACATAGATGTTCCAACCACAAGTAAGGAACCTGTTTTTCAGTGAAATAAACCATAGGTTCTCTTATGATGTGGTGTCTGCATAGGATTCACGTGTTTTAAGCTGTATAAAGTTTGACCAGTGAGGAAGTTTCATTGTTTATTGTGTTTAAATACCCTGTAGAGGTTAATGACTGTGCTGAATGCAAGCTTGTGGAAGTTATTCTTTGTCTTTCATCCTTTTTTCACTGTTTCTTGCTCCCTCCAGCCCCTCCATCCTCCTCTCTAAAAAAAAAAGAGCTTGAAATACTTGCTGAGTTTAGAGACATTTCAGTTCTGTCCAGTGTGCTTCTGTCTTCTCAGTTTTCACCTGTTTTCATTATGGCCTCAAGCTTGTTTTAGCAGTGTAATCTGTTTAACTGACTATACTAATTTACAAAGTCATTGAGTAACTTGAAGAGATTTGACAAGAGATTAAAAGTCTTCAGGATAATTCAATTTCACACACTATATTAAAAATAAGATAGCAATTAGGGAAGAAAGTGAGCTTTAAATATTCACTTTTGGTTCTGTTGGTTGATTTTTTTTCAATCAAATATGGTGGTCTACAAATTGCGGCTAAAATGCTGCATGGGTGGAGAGTATAAGCCTATAAAGGTCATAGAAAGCCTTAGGATAGTTCAGGTAAGTAGTCGAACAGCTAGGAGACATAAGCCTGTAGGAATCAAGTAGCCTGACTTCAAGGGCTCAAAAAGCTCCTTATTATCCAGTTTTCATTTTTTAAGCCCAAGAATGGTCTTCCCAAGCAGATCCTGTGTTGTTTCAGGGTTTCACCAGGTCTATAACAATGTCAAGCACATTTTAATGTTCTGCTAGGTTAACTGCTCTGCTCTTGCAGCCCTCCTGCTGAGCAGTCCCTGTTCAGATGTCCTTCTAAAATTATTGCATGTTTTTAACTGTGAGGAAAACTCACAGGTTTCATGGGATCTCTCTGTGGATCTTGTAACACTGTATTTCCTCACTTTATTGATGGGCTTCATTCCAGCAATCATTCTAATTTAGTTTTTAAAATAATTACTGAATTTCATTTTTTTTTCCTTACTGTAAGTATCAGGGACTTGCATGTATGTAAGTAGATGGTTTTGTTTGACACTGGTTTCTAAAAATGAAGATTAAAATTATTTTCATTTTTTTAATAGGGAAAGAAATTTAAGGATAAATTTTGGGCAGCTCCAGGATAAAAACAAGTTAGTAGCTATCAAACTTTTCTCACTTCTTTTGCAAAGGCAGTCACAAGAATCTTACTGATAATCTCACTGATATCTATATCTGGCCTGTTCTTTCATGGGTGATAATTAAAGAAGTGATGGAAAAGAAATAGGAGAAACAGATGAACAGGCATCAGCTTGGATGGCACTGCTGGCAAAGTAGCAAGGCAATTTGCAGTATATGAAGAGAGAAATGCATCTACTTAATGAGGGCCAGAATTATGCAAAGCCAGGTAAGTGAAGATGAGCACAAAAGAAGAAACTAATAGTGAATTTACAGAGATTCACTCTATGCTTTGGTGCTTGCTCCTTACTTTTTTCTGAGTACCTTCTCCATAGCTCTTGGCAAGCCTAAGTGTAAATGTACTGTATAATGAAAGTCTGTTTATATAGTGCCCACAGTGTGCTGGGGGCTACGTAGTTAGCCCAGCAAATATGGTATCTGTTTGCAGGCATGTAAAGCAAAACACTAGCCATACGAGATACTAACTTTTTTTTTTTAAGGTTCTTTAGGCAGCACATATTTTTGTATGCGTTTTCTGCCAAATCACTTTAAGATTTCTGTTCCAGCAGCATGCATAACCAGGCACAGCCAACCATATAGACCTGTGCAGAATAACTTGGAGAATTTTAGCTCCTGGTTTGTGACCTAGTTGTACTTAAAATGAGACTTAGGCATGAATGTGATTTTCCCACATATACTTACGCCATGCAGAGCTACTCTTAAATTTAACTTTGCTAAATGTTATGCAAATTCAGTGCATTTTACTTTGACAGTCTGGAATAAAAGTGCTATGCTTTACTTTAAGCACATATTTTGCATAACAATATTAAGTTCCATATATTATCTTAAAATGCAAAATGTATAGGTCTATGTGGTGGCATAAGCAGAACATATTACTCTGTTAAAAGGAAAGCATAGTCCCAGCAGCATACAGCATCTGTATATTAATCAAGCCCAGTGGTAGTTTTGTTTCAGGAAAAAGAAGTTAACTTTAACTTTTTTGCTTTAATTTATGAAGTATGAGGAGATATTAAACAATAATGCTCTTTAAAAGACAGCATTTACTACATTAAGATATTCACATTTTTATCATACTAGGCTAAAAGAAAAGCCATAAAATTTTCAAAATTATAATGCTGCAGTGAGATAAACTCCTAAAATGATAATTTAGCTGTTTCTCTGTCAGTCAAAAATACTAGTTAGAGTTCATTAATGAGATCCTAGTTCTCAATTTGTCCCTCTTAAAAAAATGAAAACATCAAAGTTTTCTTAATTAAGCAGAAAAATTTCCATTAGTGTAAGCAAATCTTCAGAAGACAGAGAGGGATGTTGACTATGCACCGACCCCTTCCCACGGCTCTATCCTGTGTGGAACTGGGCAGTGGCAGGGCCAGGGGAAGCTCCTAAATGCTGCTGCCGAGGAAAGCAGCAAGGCAATTATTTAATTCAATGAAAAAGACTGATTTTTTAGCACCCCTCAAGGCAACAGGATTTGCCAAAGAAGGCAGTGGCTACTGTTTTAGATGTGGCAATGAAGAGGGAAGCATCAGGCTGCCCTTTCCTTTTCCGGAAACCCTGAGGAGAAAGGGAAAAACATGGAGCTGCTGCAGAGGACACTGGAGATGGCCTTTGGGAAATACGCCATTTGTTGAAATTTCAGTCTCTTTCCCAGTGAAATGCTTATGACACCAAACAATCACCCTTTTTCCGACTCCTCCACTTTACAGGAAAATCCAAACAGACTCCTGGGCCAAATGTTGGGGCTGCTGTGATGGAAGGACGGAAGAGAAAGGAGGCCTGAACAGTTTCCGTTTGCTCAATTAGAGATCAAGGCTCAAACCAGGATTATTAACAGTGTTTGTGAATTTACTAAAATCAACTTGTTTTTTCTTTACACTTTTCTGAATTAATTCTTGGTTTGAGGAGAATGCAGACAAGCTACCAGCTGCAGAAATAGTTGCTCCGACTAGGTGTGGCCCCACAGGACAGCTATGTCTTGTAACTTTATAGAATTATGAAATAAAACAAGAGCTGGAGGGTATTATTTTACCACATCTGTAAACATTTTTTTGCTAAATTGGTTTTGGGTTATAATATTACATTGTACAATATGCAGTCTTTTGTGAGGTTAATAATGAACAAATATTTTAAAAAAATAATATTGGATGAGAAAACTGGTTTTGCTTCTTTTTTTTTTTTTAACTTCGAAGTAAAACTACTCAAAAACTAAGCTCCCTTACATTGTGGATCTCTGACACACTGGCTGACCATGATGCCATGTGACTCTGCTGCAAAATCACTAACGAAAATTGTTTCTACACGTTTGTGGCTCAAAAGCTGTATTTTCAAAGATATTTAAGCTTTTATTGACAAATAATATTGTCAATAGTATTTTCTGTGTCTTCTGTTGAAATCCATGAGACTTGTATTGGTACTGTTCCAATAAACGTAGACAAATCACTTATGTCCTTAACTGCATCTTTGGGTGCCTAAACACTTTTGAGAATATAATCTTAAATTACTTGTCTGCAGTAACACAAGAGTTTATGACAGACTGCCATCATTTACCTGCACTCACAATCATAATCTGTTCTCTACCCACTAGAACATCCTTTAAAATCTGCTGAATAAATCACCTATGCCTAAATAATTACATGTTCAGGTTGTAATCCATTAAGGTCCATTGATTTATTGCAAACCTTTAAATATGATGCTCTGGTTTTGTAAACATTCCCAGGCATATCAAGAAGTGCTGTTTCTGGCAGAGAAACAAGGCAGAGAAATGGTATTTCCATGGTTTTATCTTATTCACCAGGTTCTGCAAAGTATATATCCATGTGAATAATGATGTCCTGTTCCTCACAAAATGAAAACATTGTTTAGGCATGTTGTTTACCCCAATTGGAGGAAGCATAAAAAGTTAAAATTCCTTATATGAGTACTTTGATAATAGTAGTGGGAAAAGCAGAAGTGGTTGTGTTTTGCTGTCTTACATGGAGTCACAGGGTGCCATAAATAGTTTCTCAAACCGAATGGTAAAAAGTTGTGTTAATGCTCATGGATATTCCAGTTCACCGTACAGATTCTTCTCACAGAAAAGCAATTTAGTCCATACTGGCTTTTTAAAGCTATTGTCAGTGCCATAAATGGTTTGACTATATTTAAAGTTAATATATGTCTTTCATGTGTGAATATTATCTTTCAAGAAGAAGGAAAGTGGGAAAATAAAAATACAGATCTTTTTTTTTTTTTGAATGCCATATTAATTAACTTGAATTTTTAGACTCCTTAACACCTCAGTAATCTAATATAATTTAATGTATAGTGTGTTCTGCCACCTATTTACCACTGATTTTGAAGAGAACTTTTGGGATGTCTTTGTAGGAAATTTATTTTTTCACTTGTTGGTGGTTTACAATGTGCTTACATGCATGAAACTTTATTTTTTACATTGTTTCTTAATTGTTCTACGTGTGATGCAGTAGTTGTTGGACGGCTGCACATCACACTAAACAGACCTGCCTAGTTATTGTTTTTGCTTGATAATAAGCGTGTCTTAAGCCTTACAAAAGGGGAACGGATAACTTCTCTCTTCTCTACGATCACTCAGCAAAGTAATTCCTAGCAAGATTGATTGAAAGGATTTTTTTATAAGAGGGTCTTCCTCCCACACTGCATCTGTTCTGGGTGTCAGTGCATAGATCAGTACCCAGACCAATGCTCTGGACAGCCCTATATTTTAGTTGTATGACTGATAGTCCAAACTAATCCAGACTCCTAATCTTAAACCTGGGCTGGCTAAATTCCAACCTAAATGTCTAGTAAATCAAATTTATATTGCCCTGCTTTCTGAGGATGACATAATAAGTTAGAAATTCAACTAAACTTATTTTGGCTTGTATTGTATATGCAGAATATATATTTTTTGTTTCTTCACTGCTCACTGTGGTGGGTTAACCTTGGCAAGCAGCCTACCTAGCTGTTCTCTCACTCCCCCTCTTCTGCTGGACAGAGAAGAAAATAGGATGAGAGCACAAAGGAGATGGGGAGCATGATCAGTATATAGTGGTTTCTCTCTACAGCTCCTTCCCTCTCACACTGTTTCCCCTCATCCAGCGTGGGCTCCTCATGGGCTGTAGTCTTTTAGGGATGTCCATCTGCTCCATTGTAGCCTTTCCAGGGGCTGCAGGGGATCCCTGCTCGACACCTGGAGCACCTCCTCTCCCTCTCCCTTCTCTCACCTTGGTGCTCACAGGGCTGTGTCTCACACTTTTTTCCTGCATCTGCTGTGTAGTATTTTGCTCTTTCTTACATAAACTTATCCCAAGGCTGTCTCTGCAGCCACCTGCTGCCAGCACCTGTGCACCTGCACCTGATATGTGCGCTCAGACACCAGCACTGAGATCTAGGGGTACTTCTTGAATAGGTAGACCAACTTAGCAAAACGTATAGATGTATAACACCAATGAATTTCATGTAATGTGCTCAGGACCTTGAGCAAATCGCCACTGTATATCCACCACCTACTACTCTGTGGTGTCCACTTCTCTTTAAAGACATTCCCTAAAGCCTGAATTGAAGATTTCCCCAACGGCTTAGGAAAAATTTATCACAGAATCATAGAATCATAGAACGGTTTGGGTTGGAAGGGATCTTAAAGATCATCTAGTTCTAACACGCCTGTCATGGGCCAGGACACCTTCCACTAGACCTGGTTACTCAAAGCTCCATCCAACCTGGTCTTTAACATTTCCAGGGATGGGGAATCCACAGCCTCTTTGGGCAACCTGTTTCAATGTCTCACCACCCTCAAAGTAAAGAATTTCTTCCTAATATATAATCTAAATCTACCCTCTTTCAGTTTAAAACTGTTACCCCTCATCCTATCGCTACACTCCCTGATAAAGAGATCCTCCCTATCTTTTCTGTAGGCCCCCTTTAAGTACTGGAAGGCTGCTATAAGGTCTCCCCGGAGACTTCTCCAGGCTGAACAAGCCCAACTCTCTCAGCCTGTCCTCATAGCAGAGGTGCTCCAGCCCTCTGATCGTCTTTGAGGCCCTCCTCTGAACCCGCTCCAACAGATCCATGTCCTTCTTTTGTTGGGGGCTCCAGAGCTGGACACAATATTCCAAGTGGGGTCTCACCAGAGCAGAGTAGAGGGGCACAATCACCTCCCTCAACCTGCTGGCCATGCTTCTTTTGATGCACCCCAGGATGCAGTTGGCCTTCTGGGCTGCAAGGGCACATTGCTGGTTCATGTTGAGCTTCTCACCCACCAACATCCCCAAGTCCCTCTCCTCAAGGCTGCTTTCAATCCATTCTCCGCCCAGCCTATATTTGTGCATGGGATTGCCCTGACCCATGTGCAGGACCTTGCACTTGGCCTTGTTGAACTTCATCAGGTTTGCATGGGCCCACCTCTCAAGCCTGTCCAGGTCCCACTTGATGGCATCCCTTCCCTCCAGCACGTCGACTACTCCACACAGCTTGGTGTCATTGGCCATCTTGCTGAGGGTACACTCAGTCCCTACATATATGTGGCCGACAAAGATGGTCCCAGTACCGACCCCTGAGGAACACCACTCATCACTGGTTTCCATTTGGACATTGAGCCGTTAACTGCAACTCTTTGAGTGTGGCCATCCAGCCAGTTCCTTATCCACCGAGTAGTCCATTGGTCAAATCCATGTCTCTCCAGTTTGAAGACAAGGATGTCATGCGGGACAGTGTCAAATGCCTTGCACAAGTCCAGGTAGATGACATCAGATGCTCTTCCCTTATCCACCAACGCTGTAACTGTGTCATAGAAGGCCACCAAATTTGTCAGGCACAATTTGCCCTTGGTGAAGCCATATTGGCTGCCACCAATCACCTCCTTATTTTCCATGTGCCTTAGTAGCGTTTCCAGGAGGATCTGCTCCATGATCTTGCCAGGCACAGAGGCGAGACTGACTGGCCTGTAGTTCCCTGGGTCATCCTTTTTTCCCTTTTTAAAAGTGGGGGTTATGTTCCTCCTTTTCCACTCAGTGGGAACTTCACTGGACTGCCATGACTTCTCAAATATGATGCATAGTGACTTAGCAACTTCATCTGCCAGTTCCCTCAGGACTTTCGGATGAACCTCATCATCAGGTTCCATGGACTTGTGCACCTTTAGGTTCCTTAGATGATCTTGAACCTGATCTTCTCCTACAGTCAGTGATTCTTCATTCTCCTAGTTCCTGCCTTCGCTTTCTGCAACTTGGGTGGTGTGGCTAGAGCACTTGCTGGTGAAGACCGAGGCAAAAAAGTCATTGAGCTTTCTCTATATCCTGGTTAACTAGGTCTCCTGTTTCCTTCCAGAGAGGGTCCATGTTTTCCCTAGTCTTCCTTTTATCACTGATGTACCTATAGAAGCTTTTCTTGTTGCCATGATGTCCCTGGCCAGATTGAACTCTATTTGGGCTTTAGCTTTCCTAACCTGACCCCTGGCTGCTCAGACAATTTCTCTGTATTCCTTTCAGGCTACCTGTCTTTGCTTCCATCTTCTGTAGGCTTCCTTTTCTGTTTGAGTTTGTCCAGGAGCCCCTTGTTCATCCATGTAGGCCTCCTGACGTTTTTGCCTGACTTCCTCTTTGTTGGGACGCATCGCTCCTGAGCTTGAAGGAGGTGATCGTTGAATTTTAACCAGCTTTCTTGGGCCCCTCTTCCCTCCAGGGCTTTATCCCACTGTACTCTGCCAAGCAGATCCCTGAAGAGGCCAAAGTCTGCTCTCCTGAAGTCCAGGGTAGTGACCTTGTTTTGTGCCCTCTTCCTTGCACTAAGGATCTTGAATTTTACCATCTCATGGTCACTGTAGCGAAGGCTGCCCTTGAGCTTCACATTCTCCAACAGCCCCTCCTTGTTGGTGAGAACAAGGTCCAGCATGGCACCTCTCCTCATTGGCTCTTCCGTCACTTGGAGAAGGAAGTTATCATCCATGCATTCCAGGAACGTCCTGGATTGCTTATGCCTTCCAACAGATATTGGTGTGGTTGAAGTCCCCCATGAGGACCAGGGCTTGTGAACATGAGGCTGCTCCTATCTTTCTATAGTGGGCCTCATCTGCTCGGTCTGCCTGAGTCAGGTGGCCTGTAGCAGACCCCCACTATGATGTCACCTGTCCCTGCCCTCCCTTTAATCTTGACCCATAAGCTCTTGGTTGGCTCCTCATCCATCCCCAGGTGGAGCTCCATGCACTCCATGTGGTTGTTAACACAGAGGGTGACACCCCCTCCTTGTCTCCCCTGCCTGTCCTTCATGAAGAGCCTGTATCCTTCCATTCCAACACTCCAGTCATAGGACCCATTCCACCACATCTTGGTGATGTCAATAAGATCATAGTCCTGCAGGCGTGCACACGTCTCTAACTCCTCCTGTTTATTCCCCATGCTACGTGCATTTGCATAGAGGCATTTAAGTTGGGCCCCCAACAAAGCTGACTTACTGGCTGGAGTGGCTGGTATTCCTTTGTGCTGCACTTCAGGTATTCTCCCGCTGACCTGTGGTCCTTCTCCAGACTCTGGGAATCTGTTGCTGGCACTAGCATCAAACTGGTAGGTGGGGGATGGATTGAGGTTCCCCTCCCCCGGCAACTCCAGTTTAAAGCCCTCTTCATGAGCTTGGCGAGCTTCTGACCAAAGATGCTCTTCCCCTTCTCTGAGAGATGGAGTCCATCAGTCCCCAGTAGATCTGGTTTCCCAAAGCAAGTCCCATGGTCTAAGTACCCAGACCCCTGGCTGTGGCACCAATCCTGTAACCATTTGTTTATTTGCCAGATTTGACTGGCCCTTTCAATCCCCTTCCCTTTGACTAGGAGGATTGATGAAAAAATTACCCCCACTCCAGGGTGCTTGACCGCTGCTCCCAGAGCTCTATAATCCTTGATACTCCTCAGACCGCTCCTGGTGGTATCACTGGTGCCCACATGAAACAACAGCAGTGGATAATAGTCAGAGTTTGAAAAGGTTTTCTTAGAGCTTGAAAAAGTGTTCTTAGATGTAATTTTCACATATAACATTTCCTTTTTAAGCCCCTGAGCCCCTGCACTTAGGGACGATAAGTGTGGGTAAGCAATCTAAAAACCTGTAAAGAATGGAACAGTAGAACTGAAACATGTGGGGGATTTGTTTTTGTTTTGTTACCACTGAATATGAAAAAAAGAAGGGAGAATATAGGACAGGATATACAATAATTTTTTCCTACACTTCAGACAGAAATATATGTTTAAGAGGTATCAGTTTGAGCATCACAAAAATGAACTAGAAATCTTCCCTTGGAGTATCCAGCAGAAGAATGTGTTTAACTTACGTTGTCAAGGTAACACCAGCAGCATTTGCAGGCCCCTTGAGTGCTTTATTTTCCATTCTTTAATATTTACCTGGTTTGGTAAGCAAAGTTACACACCCATCAGAGTGTTCTCAAGGGCCAATGGGTCACTGCTGAAATCTACCCATTAGACCACTCCGCTACTTTGAGGTGATGTTGTAGCTATTGAAGAAAACAGGTTGCTTGAATCTTTTTTTCCAAGCATGACAGGTTTGAAAAGCCCTGTCTAAAATAATTTTTACAAAGTTTATTTGACACTTAAAATACACTTCGAAGGAAGGGATGGGGGAGAAAGAATTAAAGCCACAAAAAACGGGTTTTGTCTCTTTCTTTTTCTACCATGAGCAGAATGTCATTGTGCCGGACACCACACAGAACACGGGATTAGAGTCAGGTTTTGAAATACTCTTTTGTAATGCAAGGGGCTCTGTATGCCTGTTTTTCCACTGAGGCTTTGCTGATAGAGCTGTAGAAATAATTTCACAATTATTCTGTTTATTCACTATATTGCACTAAATCCCTTTCTGAGTCTTTACTGCACATTAAAAAATGTGTGTCCATAAATTAGTTGTAAACATACACTGGCAAAATAATTAGCTTTCTGGACCAGACTCTTTGCATTTTTCATCAGAATGGTTGCAATCCCTACATTGGATTTCACAGTATGGTGACTGTAGTTGCAGGAACACCGTGGGGCTCTATTTGTGAGAAGTGTCATGAATTGAATCCCATGGTTCTGTCCACAGGGGGTGACTAGCAATGAACCAGCCCCTGTATATTAAAATATACTGAAGTACATTTTCAAGGGCAACTGCCAAATGGTTTTCCCTTTTCCCAATTAACACCTAACCACTCCTGCTCCCCTCAAAAGCTCAAGCCTCTTATTTAACTCCATGACTTAGCTTTGATTATTTCAACTGACTCTGTAGTATGAGTGTGTTCTTTTCTGGGACTAGCTGTCTGTTCCTCTGAATCTTTTAGAGATTTTTTTTGTCATCGATCTGGGCAAATATCTGTTGTCTATATTTGCTAACATATCCAGCCTGGAATGTAAGCCATTGTATTTCATGAGTAGAGTCGACAGGCATCATTAACATACTTTCTTAAATAACAACTGAATTACACAGCATGTGTCTTCACTGCCATTTTAGTCCAGATCAGAAATGTGCTTGAGCACTGAATCTGTCAAAGTCTTTTCCCATGCTATGGTCTTAGAGCAGATGGACTGTTGGGTGAAAATAAACTGGAAGATGTATTAGAGAAACGTTCATAAACCTCTCTAACCTCTTACAGTCATTCAGTCAACAGGACAAGAATAGAGCTAATCTGAGGTAAAAAAATGTAAACAGATATAGTCTACATATCAAGTGCTCAGAAGCAACAGTTTCGCTCAATAGATCCGCATAAGATGGACTGAGCCAATACTAAATCTCACTGAAATCAATCACACTTTGACCATTTCCCCAAATGCTGGGTGAAATGACTTCACCATTTCCCGAACTGATGAAGAATTTGAATCTCTGAGAGAACAAGTAATAATTTAAAACTTTGACTTACATAGCTTTGTTTCCCACTATAAAGTTCTAATGAACTCAGTGTAATTTGTCTCTGTACAAAAATCAGTCCAAAATCAGCGTCCCTTGCAAAATTCAAGTATTTCTGGCTTGACTTAACAAAAAGCAACAACAATAAAAAAATCTTGTGCTGTTTTCATGAATTTGCACACAGTTTTAGGGAGAAAATAAAGCTTGAAAAGGAGGTAAAATTTCTATATTTTCTTAAAAACTGATTTGGCTCAGCTGGAATTATAGGTGAAGGTTTTATGCATCTTCTCACCTATTCATTCCTTTTTTTTGTGTTGTCATCTTCCAAAGCAAAATTCTGATGAAAGAGATACCCTGAATAAAGAGTAGTGTGCTCCAAACCGCAGGGAAAGTACATTACTTGGCTGACAGCTGACCTGCCATTTATAATTAATATCAGAACAGCAGTAAATGAAAATGACTACTTTTCCACCTGATATAACTTGTCTTCTGTCTTGTCCTCTTTAATCCTCTTTCAATGCACTGTATCTATTGGCATATCCTTCTAAAATCCCTTTCAGTACTGTGTTTTGATCTCTTTAGCCAGTTGATCCCATTTTCTCACAGTGTAATTTTGTTTAATTGAACAATGTTCTCTTAATTAAGAAATAATTAAAGTGGAATTTCATTTAAAATATCTAGATCTAACCTTCTTTCCTGTTTTGCTCAGGAAGACAATCTGTTGGAACAGCTGTGTGAACAATAAAACACACCTTGAATTAAGAGGCTAATCTGTTTTAACTATAATAAAAGTTATCTTAGTACTGCAGATACCCAGAAGGATCTTTTTGCTCTCCTCCTTATCTCTTTTAAATCTCACAGAGAAATGAGAAATCTCTTTTTATATTCTCTTGGATCTAATTTACATACTCTCAGCACTCTTGACTGGTCTCAGAAATTGACACATGCAAGAGAATCAAAAGAGAAATGATAAGATGAGCTATTAAAGTAAGCGAGAAGGGAAAGAAATGAGTATTTGTGAAGAACATGCACAAAGCATATAATGAAATAAAAAATGTGGCACTTAAGGGTCGCATATGTATTTCTTCTTTTAATGTAAGTACTTAATTACAATTACTATGTTTGAAATCCAGTTAGATATTTGGGAAGAAAGACTTTCCATCCTATTATTTTTATTCAATATGTAATATCAGTGGAGGGAAAATAGTTCGACACAAAATCTGAGTACCCTTGGCCATCTCACAAATATATATATATGAAATATATAAATATATATACGTATATACATATGTTACGTATGTGTATAAAAGCCCTTGGTACACCAAGTCGTATTATATTACTAACAACAGCAGGCTAGTGTTAATTTAAACTTTCCTTAGGTTCCTGCTAGTACCTCTTCAACTTCATCATTCCCTGACAAGCACAAGAGGAAATGATGTGCCACTTTTCATTTTCCAAATATGCTACATTTAAAAATGAAAGAAATGTTTTTAAACTTTATGTTTGGAATGAGAGTTTTTCAAATAGATAATTTTTAATAAGAGTGAGGTGCAAGGATCCACCTTGTGGAAGAGCTGACCACTCAGAAGAAGAGGAAAATGAAAGACGTGAGAATTAAGGGTTGTTTCAGAGAAAAATAAGCCAGTCATATGTGTTTGTGTGTGTGTGTATATATATATACACATTCTTGTCATATTTCCATTGACTACTCTTGAAAAACAGTAAATGTTCAGAAATCATTTACTTTTTTTGAAAAAATTCCCAAGTTTTGAATTATATATATGGACCATCTCTAGCTATTGCTAGTTCTGCTGGTAATTATTTAAGACTGAAAAACTCTTGTTATGTGCATATGTGATAAACTCCCCAAAGACTGCATGGCAAATATTAAACCTGCTGTATATGCTTCATCTGAACCATAAAAGCAAGTGTGTAATCAAATAAAACAGGCCTATAAAGTGTACTCACACTTCAAAGCTTGCTATTAAAGTGTCTTTGTTGGATTCAATGTTTATTGGGCTTCAATGATTTCTAGAGTAAATCTGCTAATTTTACTCAAAGCTTGATCTGTTCCGTTCCAGGAGTCAAGAGGACCTTTTTGTTGCATTTCACTGTGTGTAGGGTGGAGGGCAGTGGATCTCAGCTGGCGTGGTTTTGACAGGTCTGCAGTAGTGTGGTGGACAACAGGGTTTGGCCCTATGCAGGCAGTATAGTATTTCTCCTCATGTGAAATGAGCAACCAACACTGGCTTCCAATCCAGCCCTGGTGCTGGCAGCGTACAGCTGGTGGATGTAATGGACAGAGAGACATTTTAAGGCTACAGCTATGCATATATGTTACCACGACCTAGGTCAGTGTCTGAATTTACACAGCAGTAGCTATGCAGCGGTAGTTGTTTGGCTGACGTCTCTTTTTCAGTTTCATAATCACAACTTTTGCTGTTTGTACTGGTTTTGATGGGGATAGAGTTAAATTGCTTCACAGTAGCTTGTATGGTGCTATATTTTGGGTTTGTGGTGAAATCAGTGTTGATAACAGAGATGTTTTAGCTATTGCTGAGCAGTGCTCGCACAGCACCAAGCCCTTTTCTGCTCTTCACCCTGAAGCAGCACATTTTTCCAAAAGCGAAGCAAATGCTTAGTAAGTTCAGAATAAAACAGTGCTTTCCTAGTCTCCTTTCTACCACAGCTATTTATCCTCAGCTACTGTTTCACTTTAATTCTTAATCCTTAAACACTGGAAAAAAATGACATTTATTTAATTGGAATGAGACTAGATCTTTTTTTGTGAGGTGTTTTGAGTCCAAGTAGTTCTGGGTCAGCATTAAGATTATTGGCTAGATCAGTATGTTTATTTCTTAAATCCAATGAGATCTGCCTGTATTATTATTCTATGTATTGTTTCATTCTTATATTCAATACTTTCTTGAAGTACTACTAGGTTTAAGTAAAAGAAAAAGGGTTTGAAGAATAGATGATAATGCCATCAACATTAAAACAAACAAACTCAATGTGAAAAAAGCATAGTTATGGAAGTAATTATTTTTCTCATCCGGTTTCGCAAAAATCATTAAACTGTATTATACGTTCCACTTAATAATTTTGCTTAACACTACAAAATGTATTTCATTCAGTACTAAAGAATAAATGGTCAATGACTCACATATATTAATTCAGGAACATCTGCCTGCTTACAGATAAGAGTCAGGGGAGGAAGGCAACTGTGTTGAAGCTCTTTCTTGAAAAACAATGTTTTCCTGTATTGGGAAAAAAAAAATAATGCAGAACTAGTAGTTGATTAGTGGATTGACATTATTTCTCAGGTGTCATTATGTGGAGAAAAGCTCAGCTACTTTAAATCCTTGCTGTGTCAGTCCCCAGACTTGAAGTATTTTAGAACTGTTGATCTTTCAAACTGCTGATAGTCTAAACTGAAGAAGTGTATGGAGTTCTAGTTATTTGTCTCATGGTGAAATTAAAGTGACCTCCATATTGTGTTTGGCTTTTGTTCTGTTTTTCTTGTGTATTTTTTTTTTTTTATGATTGCACAAAACCAACTTATTTATACTGAGTTCTTGTAAAGTAAGGAGGAAAAAAAGAAAAGAAAGAAAGAAACAAAAACGTATGTAATCCCAGAAAGGAATGTTGTTGACTGTGAGCTTAACAAAAACAATTGTGGTTGGTTGGCTCAGACTTTTTTGTTTAAACATAAACTACAACCCATTTTTGGCCTCATTAATGGCATTGATAAACACTGTTGGGGTGGGGGGGAATGTAATTATTGCACACTGTGGCTAAGTCAGTTTCACACAAAGTGTTTCAGTTACCACAAATGGTAATGTGTAATGAATGTATGTGGAATGTATAATGCTCTTCCTTGTGGTGCTTGTTATCAGAAGTAGTCCATGCCAAAATTTTATTTTCACATACAATGTATTTTATTCTAATTACATTAAATTAATTTCACTAGAAAAAGAGAGATAACAGTGTGGGGAGAATGTGAACGATAGTCTACAAATATACAGAGAGACAAAATGGAATTAGTTTATAATTTTTTTAATGATTGTCTTTTTTAATAGCTGGGTGGGGTGGTCACTGAGATTGTATTTTCAATTACTCTTCAGGTCATTAAAGTTGATTACATTCTTCTTCTAACCATAAGTCTTTATTTAATGAAAATGTATGCCACCCACTAAGCAGGAATTTAGTTAGGGAACAATACAGCAGGATTTGATTGCCCTATTAACAATAATCATCATGAGACTTTGGGAGTAATAATTTAATGACTTCTTGCACTCTTGTGCTACTTTTTGGTGGTGTTCATTTAGCATGTACTACAACGATATCTCTAATGAAATTAAAACTTTCCAGCAAGCATTATTAACTAGAGATAGGCAGGTATTGAAATACCAGACCTAACAGGGCTCCAGCGACTGCCATTAAAATATCTGTGGACAAGATAACTTAATTTGAATAAAGCAGGGTAGTTTCTCTGAAAGGTAATAAATAATTTTCAATGACTGGCAAGGTTCAAGTGGAGGACACTGGGGGGCAGAGCCGGAGGGAAATGTTTAGTTTGTTTGTTTGTCTTTCTCCTCCTCACGGTTCACAGTCATTGCCAGTCTTGTGGACAAAATGCAAGGCAGACAGCACAGAGCTGTCCCAATCAGAGAAAACGTGGGGACAGCTAAAACCTTCCCTTTTATGGGGCTCAGTCTTGCTTACAAGTAGGTCAGCTGCAAAACTCTCCCCTGACAGGTGCAGCTCTGGTCACACTCTGTTCCCTGAAGAATTCCCTCTTCTGCACTCTGAAAGGACTGGTGGAAATCGTTTTACAGAGGCAAAAAATAAGCTATCACAGCAGACATTTTACTCAGTCTTATGTGAATAACTACAGTTAGGGAAGGTATCTGCTGTTGTTGTCTGAGTCTTCAACACTTCTTTGTGCGAGAATGGAGAACTCCATGTCTCAATTATCTGGTTGTATGTTTGCACACATTTTCTCCTCACTCAACTAATTCTTTGAACTTTATGATATGTATTCAAGCTAAAAAGTACACTTAGTAATGTTGTACTAAGCAGAGATCTACTACTGAAAAAATGTTAACTACAGAAACGCAGTGTGCTCTGAGCGTCCAAAGAACATGGGCACACAGGAATGAGGAGTCCATTGCCTGAGTAATGGTGTGTGAGGTCCACTGCATGCATGTCCGCAAAACCCAGTGTAATCCTTTTCCAAAACCTTTCTTCCAGCATAAAGCACGCTTCAGTCAGTGTATCTAAAAAAACGAGTTTACTCTTTTTGAGATATTGGTTGAGATCGTAAGTCTTTGATTATATCAGTCCATCAATTGAGACTCTGTCAGTGAGTGGGTGAGTGCTCCTGCTCCATTCCAGTGCGAAGTTAAACTTTACTGCGGTTTGCTGAAATTAATCTATATAACACCAGACTGGAACTCTCAAGGGATTTTCACAAGGCCAATAACCACATCTTGGCTTGGAGGCAGTAGCTAATAGATGAAAGGCTGTAAAGAACCTAGCTTTCTAGAACCTCACTGGCATAACTGCTGATCAGTAAACCTAGTGCATCTCAGCGTGAGAGGAAAGTCACTTTCAGCACTGGCTGAAGGTAAATATTCCCACTTACAGCTGAAAGATGGTTTAACAAGCTGCTCTTTATTATATTCCACTAGTTACTATCTGCCTCGGAGCCTGAAGTTTGTACTTGTTTCGTTGTCAGTCCATCAACTGGTCATATTGCAGAACGGAGGAAATATAAGCTTTCCAGAAGGACTTATTCACACTCAAAGAAAACAATGGAGATTCAACTTTGTGAAGTTAAACAAATTAATTTTCAGCTCACACATAAGTATAGGCAAACCTAATAATGCGTACATAATTCAAAAAGGCAATGGAAGACTTTGTTGTCCAAAACAAGCCACCAGGAATACCTGAATTCCCAGTAAAATGTGAATTTAGGCTACCACATGAGGTCAAAATAAAATGTTTGTGATTGTCCTTTATCTCATTTATGTTAAGCTGATTGCTTATGCTTTGCTCTTTTCTGGTGACAAAACCTCACACTATGTATGTGCTGCAGTAATCTCATAACGCACAGTGTAGCAGCTTCCTTCAGCCCTAGAGTTTTCAATATTGCTTTCACTCTTACTAGCATCCTTCATACTGCCTGATGCAGTTGGTAAAAGTTTGGTTTCCTGACTTGCAACTGGTGATAAAGTCATGGATTATGTGGATTTTAAGATTATTCCATAATCATGTTTTCATTACACTTGAAACGTACATGTAACATATTTTTCTGGTTTTACATATAAGAGAAATTGTGTTTACACTTCAGAGAACTTTTCACATCATCTCTTTCATCTGCTGTGGATAGGAATACTTCCAGAGTCAGAAGAGTGGGAAGACTAAGTAGTTAAAAGGTAGCCATTGTGTCCTAGAAGGTAGTAAGAATGTATATATACTCTTGTTATAACTTTACAATATATGTCAATTGTCTAAGTAAAACTCCCTACAAACGTAGAGAGTATCCAATATAATTCTATATTAATATAAATATAGAATTATGTGTTTAATATAAATACAGAAACAAAAGTAGATATCCATATGATTAAGGAGGTTATATCCAGGTCCGCACTGGGGCTTGCCCTAAAATTTATTCAGCGGGCAGAAGAATGCTGCTGGCCACAGCCTTTACCCCAAGACCAGACCTCCTGTGCTGTGCGACACTTGTTGGCCAAATGCTTTCAGTAACCATCAGGCTAATTGAATATGCACTATGCCATTGTCCTAGGAAGGATGGGAGCCAGGAGCCAGTGGGTGCTACTAGAACAATTTCTGTTACCAGGGCACCCTTTCCTGCGTGGTTTCTTCTCCTGCATGTAGCTGGATGGACACCTGCCTGCTGATGGCAGAGAGCAACAGTCCCTGAGAGATAAAACAACGATCCCAGATAAAAATTTTGCCTAGATGGTGGGGAAAAAA
Source organism: Burhinus oedicnemus (assembly GCA_008921705.1). NCBI lineage: Eukaryota > Metazoa > Chordata > Aves > Charadriiformes > Burhinidae > Burhinus > Burhinus oedicnemus. Next base: position 1,288,647 of record VFFE01007006.1, read on the forward strand.
ACTGTTTGCCACAAATGGTTCTTCTTAACTGAGGTGAAGGCACAAACCCACTGATTTTGACAGAAATTAGAATCTAGTCGTTCAGCAATGCAGGTTGAAGTCTGAGCTTAAGTATCTTAAGTATCTTCTTAGGTCCAGGTTTCTGGTTTTGAATTGTTTACTTGTTGGTGCCCTCCAGTAATATCCACTTCAGTAACTGACACCTTATCTTCTTATTATTCTTAAGAACAATTAACAGAGGAATAAAACTGACCCCAATAGTCATCAGTTAACCAATTGTTATCTGGGCAAGTAATAGAAATAAGTTTCATTGTTTGTGGACTTTTTATGTTGTATCACAGGAAATTTGAGGACAAAACATAGTACTAAGCAGATAAAGTGGAGAACAGAAAGAAGTATCAGACTGCACAGAGCTTTCTAACAATACGCACAACAAAATTTATGCATAATTCTCTCACACACTGTTACTTTTAAAAATGAATAAATGTGAGTGCCAAAAACTAGCTGCTGTGCTAGCTTATAGCTTTACAAGAAGGAAAATTCAACCTGTTAAATCTTGTGACTGTGGGGCAAGTGTCAATACAGGATTAGATGAGACCCAAAAAGTGCAAAGAAAAAGAAAAAAATCCATTCTAGATGCTATGTCTTGCAAGGCAGTGTAAAGCATATCAGCATTGGAAGGCAGTATAACAGGAAGTGTTATGAATATCAATCACAGAAAGTGTTTCTTTATATCCTATAAATTCACACAGCACAGTCTGACTGGCATACAATGTCAAACTTAAAGTCAACTTTAATGGACATAGTATTTCACCCTTGATGCTCAAACCCAACCTGATGTTTTCTTCTGTTCGCAAAACATCGTAATTTCAGGTCAAGCAGAAAGGGTTTTATTTTACAGTATTTATTATGTCCAGGAAACATGCCAATGGCTTGTGTGGAGTGATTCTGGTCACACTATAGGAGCTACAATGCTGCAGTGGTGTCTATTAAGATAGGCTTCTGGTCACTTTAACAAAATTCTGGTTTATTGGTTATAGTGGGAGAGATTGTGTCCTTTGCTATGAAAAAAAAATTCAATAAATTCTATAAGATCTTTTTCTATTTTATTAAGTGTGTTTCTACAAGATATATTCTTAAGCTTAAGCTATTATTGCATGATTTAGCTATGTAAACATTCTTTTCTTAGACTTTGAACCAAATAAGATGTCTCTTGTATTTGACATATATTTTATCTTTATTTGTATCCATTGAAGAGATGTCAAGAGGTATTTAATCCACTCAAGTGTGATATCAGATATTTATTTTACAAAGTGTATCCATTGTATTTTAAGAGTCTTTGTCTTACTGGGTCATATGGTTGGTATTTATTTCTATGCATTAATCTAAACTTTTATAGGAAATAATTCTGTCCAGGCATTTTTCACCTGCTGCCACACAGAGCAAACACAGTTTGAAAATGTACCATTTCAGTCAGGCTTGGCTAATCTTTCCTAGCTCTTCACTTGAGTCGTTCTTTATCTTCCATCAGTTATATTAGGCAGACACCTTTGTCAAGCACCAGGAACTGACCTGGATGATTTCTGTTGGATTCCTCCCTTGATTACCCTGTCTATTGGCAATCTATATTGCTTACTTGAGGGTATTTTCTGAGTATCTAAGTCAGATATCAAATAGCTGTATCTAAATCTCTTCTTCAGAAGAACTCTGACATTAAGAAAATTAAGATCTGTTTTAGTCATACAACATTAAAACTGTTGCTTGACATTTAAAGGATTGTTTGGTGCAGATCTTCTACCAGATTTAGGTTGCGTTGCTTTTTGAACAGTATTTGAAAGGGAAATAAAATCTGCAAGAGAAATTCACAAGTTTTTCTCAGAAAGTTAAAAACAAAAAATTAAGTTTGTCTGATAACTTTTCATTATAAAAGCTTTGATTTTAATTCCTGATACTTCCCAGAACTTCTAAAGCACAAAAAGAGAATGAAAAGGGCTTGGTGATTTGAGGTTTTAGGGTTATAATAACATTGATGGTAATATGATTAAAAGTAGAGGGAGGCTTGGTAGAGTCAGTGATTTTACATTATAGTTGAAGAGACAAACCTGAGAAAGCATGATATCTCTTGGACTTGAATTTTATGGAATTAGCATGCTAATTTAATTTACTAATCTTATTTAAAAACTCTCCAGACTGGGGTGGGAGGGAGGTGCGAAACCACCACCAGAAAAAAACAAAAACAAAAAACCCAAAACACGGAAAAGGCAACACAGGTGATTTTGGAGTGTTTTCCTTTTATGTTTTGCACCTTTATAGATCACATTATTTTCTCAATTATTTGACACAGAACAGTGGTTACTGCTCTCTTATGAAAGCGTGTGAATACTGTATATTCCTTAGCTTTCCAGCTTCTCTAATTTATGTTCTATTTTCGTTGGATTTCTAACATCTCCAGAGACTTAAACGCTTTTCTTTCCTGTTTATGTATCACTTATTTGGCATATAAGCATGGAAATGTTTTTCTACTAAAGCTTTTTCCTTCAAATTTCTTCCACTCATACTGCTGTTGAAATAAAGGGTTTCAAGATTAATTTGTATTGGTCCATCTTTTCTGAAAAAAAGTTATGATTCACAAAGACATTGAGTTTTGTGAAGCTCTAATAACTAAGAATTGGATGTCTGTCTAGAAAAGGATCAACAGAGCTGCAGGAAACCATTCTGGGCTTGTAAGGGGAAGTTACTTAGCCATGAGAAACGTGCTCCAGTTTAGGATACTCATACCCTCACTTGCAATCAGTTAGGGTATGGACAACAGAAGTAGTAGTGGCACATAGCCTTATAAAAACAGCAAACAGATTGGGAAATAGTTGTTTGGTTTTTTTTTAAAAAAAAAAAACTGAGGTGGAATATTTGAGGGAATAGCCAAGTACTGCGTGAACTTCCCAGTAGCATCAGTTGCCAGAAATTTTTTGCACCGCAGGTAAATCAATGTAGTACCGTCTATATTATTGTCATACTAGTGATGATAGGGAGTAACTAAATTCTTCATAATATATGTACCACTAATTGTTCTCCTTGAATAAGAGCAGTCTTCCCATATTTTTGCGGTGTTAAGGCAGTTTTCTACAAATACCCACACAGATGTGTGATAGTAACAACCAGGAAAAAGTATCAGATTAGAACCTTATAATAAAATCATAGAATCATAGAATCATTTAGGTTGGAAAAGACCTTTAAGATCATGTAGTCCAACCATTGACCCTCTTCTACCAGGTCTGCCACTAAACCATGTCTCTAAGCACCACATCTACATGACTTTTAAACACAACTAGGGATGGTGACTCAACTACCTCCCTGGGCAGCATGGTCCAATGTTTGATAACTCTTTCAGTGAAAAGTTTTTTCCTAATGTCCAGCCTAAACCTCCCCTGCCGCAACTTGAAACCATTTCCTCTTGTCCTATCGCTAGTTACTTGGGAGAAGAGACCAGTGCCCATCTCACTACAACCTCCACTCAGGTAGCTGTAGAGAGCGATAAGGTCTCCCCTCAACCTTTTCTTCTCCAGACTAAACAATCCTAATTCCTTCAGCCGCTCCTCATATGACATGTTCTCCAGACCCCCCACCAGCTTTGTTGCCCTTCTCTGGACACGCTCCAGCACCTCAATGTCCCTCCTGTACGGTGGCACCCAAAACTGAACACAGTACTCAACCTGCGGCCTCACCAGCACTGAGTACAGGGGCACGATCACTTCCCTACTCCTGCTGGCCACACCATTCTTGATACGGGCCAAGATGCCATTGGCCTTCTTGGCTACCTGAGTGCACTGCTGGCTGATGTTCAGCTGACTGTCCACCAGGACCCCCAGATCCTTTTCTGCCAGGCACCTTTCCAGCCACTCCTCCCCAAGCCTGGAGCGTTGCCAGGAGTTGTTGTGACCCAAGTGCAGGACCCGGCACTTGGCCTTGTTAAACCTCATGTAGTTGGCTTCAGCCCATCAATCCAGTCTGTCCAGATCTCTCTGCAGAGCCTTCCTACCCTCAAGTAGATCAACACTGCCGCTTAATTTGGTGTCATCTGCAAAGTTACTGAGGGTGCACTCAATCCTCTCATCCAGATCATCAATAAAGATATTAAACAAGGCTGGCCCCAAAACTGAGCCCTGAGGAACACCGCTTGAGACCTGCCGCCATTACTGGATTTAACGCCATTCACCACAACTCTCTGGGCTCGGCCATCCAGCCAGTTTTTAATCCAGTGAAGAGTACACCTGTCTAAGCCATGGGCTGCCAGCTTCTCTAGCAGAATGCTGTGGGAGACTGTGTCGAAGGCCTTACTAAAGTCCAAGTAGACAACATCCACAGCCTTTCCTTCATCCACCGGGCGGGTCACCTGGTCATAAAAGGAGATCAGGTTGGTCAAGCAGGACCTGGCTTTCATGAACCCATGCTGGCTGGGCCTGATCCTCTGGTTGTCCTTCACATGCTGCGTGAGTGCACTCAGGATGGACCGTTCCATGATCTTTCCTGGCACTGAGGTCAGGCTGACAGGCCTATAGTTGCCTGGATCCTCCTTCCGGCCCTTCTTGTAGATGGGTGTCACACTGACAAGCCTCCAGTTGTCTGGGACCTCCCCTGTTGACCAGGACCAGTGATAAATGATGGAGAGTGGTTTGGCAAGCTCCTCTGCCAGCTCCCTCAGCACTCTCGGATGGATCCCGTCTGGGCCCATAGATTTGTGGCTGTCCAGTTGGTGTAGCAGGTCACTAACTGCTTCTTCTTGGATTATGGGAGGTTTATTCTGTTCTTCATCCCTGTCTTCCAGCTCAGGGGGCTGAATACCTTGAGGATGACTGGTTTTACTATGAAAGACTGAGGCAAAGAACGCATTAAGTACCTCAGCCTTCTCCTCATCCTTGTTGACAATCTTCCCCTCTGCATCCATCTGGCTCTCTTTTTGTTGTTAATGTATTTGTAAAAACCTTTTTTGTTATTTCTTACGACAGTGGCCAGATTAAGTTCTAGCTGTTCTTTTGCCTTTGTGATGTTTTTCCTGCATGACCTAACTAGATCCCTATACTCTTCTTGAGTTGCCTGCCCCTTCTTCCAAAGGTGGTAAACTCTTCTTTTTTCCCTGAGTCCCAGCAAAAGCTCCCTGTTCAGCCAGGCTGGTCGTCTTCCCCACTGGTTCGTCTTACAACACATGGGGACAGCCTGCTCCTGCGCCTCTAAGAGTTCCTTCTTGAAGAATGTCCAGCCTTACTGGACCCCTTTGCCCTTCAGAACTGTCTCCCATGGGACTCTCTCAACAAGTGTCCTGAACAGGCTGAAGTCTGCCTTCCGGAAGTCCATGGTAGTGGTTTTGTTGAACCCCTTCCTTACTTCACCAAGAATGGAGAACTCTATCATTTCATGGTCACTAAGCCCAAGACGGCCTCCGACCACCACATCACCCACCAGATCTTCTCTGTTTGTAAGCAGCAGATCTAGCAAGGCACCTCCCCTGGTATGCTCACTTAGCAGTTGTGTCAGGAAGTTATCTTCCACACACTCCAGGAATCACCTAGACTGTTTCCTCTTTGCTGTGTTGTATTTCCAGCAGATGTCTGGTAAATTGAAGTCCCCCACTAGGACAAGGGCTGGGGATTGTGAGACTTCCGTCAGCCGCTTGTAGAATGCTTCGTCTGTTGCTTCATCCTGATTGGGTGATCTATAACAGAATCCCAACAGGATCTCTGCCTTGTTGGCTTTCCCTCTCATCCTTACCCGTAAGCACTCAACCTCGCCTTCACAGTCATTGCGCTCTATACAATCAAAACACTCCCTAACATATAGCACCACCTCTCCTTCCCTGCCTATCCCTTCTGAAGAGCTTATAGCCATCCATTGCAGCATTCCAGTCAAAAGAGTCATCCCACCATGTTTCTGTGATGGTGACTATGTCATAACTATCCTGCCTCACAATGACTTCCAGCTTCTCCTGTTTGTTGCCCGTGCTGCGTGCATTGGTGCAGATGCACTTGAGCTGGGCTATGGATTTCTCCCCCAATGTTGGCATGCTGCCCCTAGGCTCATCTCTAACGAGCTTGATTGTATCCCCTTCCCCCTTCGTACCTAGTTTAAAGCCCTCTCAATGAGCCCTGCCATCTCATGAGCGAGGATCCTTTTCCCTCTTTCAGACAGCTGAATTCCATCTGTCACCAACAGGCCCGGTGCCATGTAAACCTCCCCATGATCAAAGAAACCAAAATTGCACCAGTGGCACCAGCCTCTGAGCCACGTGTTTAAAAGGTGTGTTTTCCTGTTCCTCTCAGTGTCCTTCCCTGCCCCTGAAGGGATTGAGGAAAACACTACCTGTGCTCCTGATCCCTCGACCAGTCGCCCCAGTGCCCTGAAGTCCTTTTTAATCGCTTTTGGACTACTGACTGCAACCTCATCACTGTCCACTTGCACAACCAGGAGTGGATAATAATCAGAGGGTCGTACTAGACCAGGGAGTTTCCTAGTAATATCCCTAACCTGGGCCCCAGGGAGGCAGCAGACTTCCCTGTGGGACCGATCTGGCTGGCATATGGGGCCCTTTGTTCCTTTCAGAAGGGAATTGCCTACAACAATTACCCTCCTTTTTCTCTTAACAGAAGCAGTCCTAATGCACGGGACTGACTGACTCACCCTAGGCAACCCCCGGAACAATCTTTATCTATTTCCTCTTTCTGTAGAAGATGAAGGTTTTGGAAAATTCTGTCAATGAATGTCAGGTATTAGCAAAGCAGTGGGACTGAAAACTGGTTATTATCAATGAATTTGTCTGTTTCAATATTTTATTAATAAAAACCTCAAATTTTCATGTCAGTGTGCTTTTTCTGTGTAAAAAACAAATTTTGTTCTCATTGTGAACATTTTTAAGACTCTTAGTCAAAAAAAACAGAAGGATTTAACCAAAATATTGCTTAGACTCCAACTTCTAAAATTTACAGTGTTGAGATACAATGTTGAGATATGATGTCATACATAATATGTCAAACTTTCATAGAGTAGAAAAGATTTTTTTAACAAAATCTCCATATAAGTACTCTATTGATGGAAAAAAAATTAAATAAGTTATAATGCAACTCCAGCTAGTCTACCAGGGAACCAAGTACCTGTGAATCAGGGTCATAACTGGTTTCTTACACCCTTGTTCCCCCTGGGCCCGATCTCTATGTTATTCATAGAGTAATGTGTTTCATAGGTAGTGTGTTTCCTTAACTATATGCAACTGCCTCTTTCTATGGACATTTTTATTGTGTGCAGCTGAATATATTTTCAGATGTCTGTATTTAAACATGAAAAATATAGATGTAGAAAGCATTTGGTTTACTAAGCACTGGGCTGTTTTTTTCTGTTGAATTCATGCTTATGTAGTCTATTGGATATAGATTATCCAGACAAGATACACAGTAATGGATGCTGATAAGTTCCTGAGGAACCAAAGAGCACTGGGTTTGTTTCCTTAAATAAAATACAAGTCTTCACCAAGGTGGTATGAAATTTTTACATTTTTATAGACCTACAAATATTTTGGATGTTTTGATAAGAGCACTAGGAAAAAATTTTGTACACACTGCCTCTCCACAGACATAATAATCTTTGCCCTCTGATATGATCATTGTTGCCTTTAACAGCATTGACATTGGATAGAGTTAAACCTAGACCCCCAGGATTGTGAGTGAACCTGGATCTACTGCGTATCTTAGTCACGTCCTGACATACATCCAGGTCTCATTCTGGTATATCCTGATCCTCCCCCAAACCCAATTTTCCAGTGGAAGAGTACGTAGAATTTGTCATGTGTTTCAGCATGTTGCTTAGTCTAAACAAAATGGGAGACCAGCATTGTATCTGCTCTGAAGTTTGTACATGCCCAGTGACATTTTGCAATAGTTCACCATTGAGGTCATTCTGAAGAACACTGTTGCACTTATTAGAAATCTTTTTTTCTTCTCTTGAGTGTAGGCCCTGCTCTGTACTAAATATCTTTAAAAGAAATCCATCTGAAGGTAGATGATGGGTGAAACAGTAAGAATATTGAGTTTGAGAGTTTAAAAATAAAAAAGGCTTTTGAATTCTAAACAAGTTTTGATTTAACCACAAACTATCTATACATACACAGAAAAACAGACATTAAAAAAAACAAATGTATAAAGGCTGAATTTCCCAAAGAGAGAACCCAAGGAGAGATGGAACAGAAATAAATAGGTTTACAAATACTTTTTCTCCTTACCCACTGTGTCCTGGCAGACGATATTCTTCTTATGGTTCCTTCTCAGCTTGGGAACAACATAATTATGAGAGTGGCAGCAAAGTCCATGAAGCACTCTCCAGTTCCTCAGGAAACACTTTCTTTCCATTTTCTGACCTGAGATCTAGCTGGGTGTTTCTTCCCAGCCGGGGTAGGACAGGCTGCAGGATCCACTTTCCCCCAGTGTGTGCATTCACACAGCACCCAGAGAAGCATGTGCATTCGTACAGCGCCACCACCTCTCAAACCCATTCTGTATTCAAGGAGCTTTTCCCAGCTAAGGATACACTTCTATTTTAAGGAAGGTTCATTCTGCTATTTCTGCTAGAGATTCCACCTGGCCCATGGGACAAAAGCTAAAAAAAGGTAAATAACCTTTACAAATACCTCTAGAAGTAGAGCACAGTAAAGTATAAATAAATTAACAGAATGGATTCAAAGATGTAATACATTTTCTGTTTCTGCATGTGAATTTAGCTAGCCCATTCCCAGCTGTAAAAGGAACCAAAATGCAAGAAGAATCACTTGACCAGAAACATCCAAGAAGGTCATTGCAATGCTTTTGTTTGATGTTTTTGTGTTAACTAGTGAGAATGGTCTTTGCATTCAACTTAAAGGCTCATCCTTTCCTGAATACTGCTAGATTTGATGCTATATATTGTGTAATCTAAGTCTCTCTGGAATTTCAGATCATAAAAAGCAGGATTTTTCTGGACCCACAACAGAATGTGGCCTAGCAATTTTTGTTATTTTTCTTGGGTTTAATGACATTTTTGTCCCAAGCCAAGAAACTTCAGGATAAGAAAGTTGTTACTTCTGTTTTTTCTTTTCTTAACAGAGCTTACACCCTGACTTTATTATTTCCTCTAAAGTCCTTAAGCTATTTAGCATTGTGCTATCCTATGGCTCAGAGGCGATAGCGATACCATACTGCTGTCAAAATAATGGTGACATTGCAGAGATGAGTAAATATATGGTGGATGTTACACATAATTTCTCTCCTAGGCAAAGAATTGGAACTAGAAGAAATGGAATAATGTGTGTATAACCCTTAGGGAATCACTGTGGTCACTCCTCTCCTCATTTTATTTTTTCATTATCATTGACATTTCTGAAAATGGAGCTTTATTAAAGACTTCTGGCTTTTATCAGTGGGCTAGCAAAATAAGGTTTCCCTGAGGGATAATGCATATGAAAAAAGGAATTATGTGAAACACTGTAATAATAACGTTGTGAGGGTACCTTGCAAGATGATACAGACTGTGGAGTAATGTACTACAGAGGCTATTTACGAGCCAGAGCCTAATGTCTTTACTCACTTTGACTTCAGAGCAACTTGCCCATGAAGTGCTACTCTGTTTGTAATTCAATTGCCACTTAAGAAAGGAAGGATGGCTTTGTAGCTAGGGTAGTCAAGGAACTTTGACTCTGTTCTTAACTTAGCCACTTTCCTCCCATGAAACCTTGGGAAAATTATTTGACCAATCCCACAGATGGAAAACTCACAATATTATGATGTTTCAAACTTTTTAGCATGTTTATTTTTGCACAGATGAATGCCTGTTAGATATTATCTATGCTTATGCTTTCTCACTACACTGTTCTTCAATCAAATCCCAAAGTTTTTCTCATACTCTAGCTCTTGGACTGGCCTCTTCTGGAATCCTTAAATATGCCCCAGTTGGAACCACATCTTAAGGTGACGTATGTGTTGAAAACTGTCAAGTTACCAACAAACACCACTCTGGTTGTTTCACACTCTAGACTGTAAAGGTCCCCAATTTGTATGCAAAAGGCAGTGTCTTGGGGCCCAGTCTGCATCTCCCTAGCTTCAGTTTCTCCACGGGTAAGGTACAGTCTGCTGATTTATAAACATTGGCAGTGGCAGCCGTGTGGCAGGATCTCAGTAATCCACAACTGGTTGGATAAAATTTGTTAGTAACTCAAAGGTTCTATGATACTTCTCTGCAGAACTACAAATGGCTTAAAATAGTACATCCCTAAATTAATTTATTTGCTGCAAATCAGTACAACAGCCACCAGCTGCAGGAGTAGTTTTATGAAATAACCATAACGACAATCAAATCTAATGTGCACTGGAAAAGGTGACCTATGCATGTCTTTAATTTTAATTCTTTTTTTCGGTTTGTGATAATGTATTTATTTATTGCCAGAGATGCTACTGGTACACTGAAACAAAATGAAATCTACTTCTAATATATCTTCAGAGTCCCAGTAGGCTAGGTTTTGAATCACAAAATAAAGAAAAGAAAAAAATATATATAATGGTATACTTTGTTTTCCCCCCCTGTGGATGAGATTTATAGTAGAAAAGCAAACAGTGTGCTAGAAAAAGTGACCAACCATCCACTGGATATCACCTTTTCAACTGAAGGGGAAATAACTTTCCTTTTAACTAAAACTGCTTCTTTTATTTGTGCAAAATATATGCATTAACTCAGTAGATTCTCTGCAGCAGGTCATAAATTAGATATGGAATAAATAAAAAAAAAAAATCCGTGCACAATGCACACAGAGAATATAAAAAACTTTGTGCAATTACTACTGAGCTCCTGTATTCGCTGTAATATCAACACAGATGAAACCAAAAGTCCTCACTACGCTTTTTCTTCAGAAATATATAGGGTATGGTTTTGGAGTTTTGGTGGTTGTTGTTTTTTTTTTCTCTCACTTTTCCTGTCGTCAGTCCAGGAGGTTGCTTTGTTTTTCCAAAACACTGTTTATCATTGCACCTTACCAATAAGGCAATTTAAAGCTTGAGACAGGAAGCTTTGTCCAGTTCTTTGGACATACCACCAGGGGTTCAGGTGATCTGAATTATGTTTCTTAGTCGACCAGTCATGTGCCACTATCCTCGGGCGGCATAACTTTTTGTCTGTTTTATCCTGTAAAACTTCCCAGGCTCTCACTGTCTCTCTGCTTTTTGGTGCATGTGATCCATCGCAGTGGAGGTGGAAGTCTTCTGGAGACCTTATCGACCACATTACAACAAAAAATGGTAAGTTCTAGTCCTCACATGTCACATTTCCATAGAAAGGTGCTGATTTTAAATGAGTCTGCAAAACTATCTGCTTATTTTGGCTTGGGAAATGGCAAGGACTGTATATAATCCACCATTGGGATGTTTTCTTCCACAATGTTAAAGCTGCTTTAACACAGTTATTGGCAACATAGGGCATTCAGTGTGCTGTAGATTTCTCTTCTTCCTTGTTCTGTAGCTGCAGACCTCTGGCTTCATAGAAATTTTCCCCAAACTTGGGGACAGAACCCACCATGCTGACAGTCTGTCTTCCATACATATCTCCCAGGCAAAGAAGCTCCAGTAATACAGTCATTAACCGCTAGTCATATGCTATGACCAAGGTCATACCATTTTAGAGACAAAGCAAGATGATATTTCTCTTAAAACTCAGATGTTCCACTTCAGCTTCCGATTTCAAAACTGTCTTCCATTAACACAACTGTTTTTACATTTACAGTCTCATCGGTGTATACCATTCTGCAAAAAACAGCTGAACTTGATGAATTACTCCTTATTGTGTGCCTATGGCTGCAGAAGCTCCCACGTCCCAGCTTTCATTTCATGAGCATCTAGAGTGAAGATCCTTGATGGAAAAAGCTACCATGAATGAAGATGGTGCTAGCAAAAAAGAGTCTTAATTAGCCTACTAGCCAGTCTCAACCATTGCAAATACTGAATATTAATATAATTGGATTATACATGAATCTTCCAAAACTTGTAACTGTATCAAATTTGATAACAAATATTTGGGAAGGAGTGACACAGATTACTCAGTATTTTAGTGGTAGGCATTGAAGTCTGTCTCTCCTCTCCTTCGACAGCTCATTGTGTAGTAACTAATGAAGTAGAAATGCTCAGTGTTGAGCAATATTGCCTTAAAATAATCATTTCCTTCCCTGGGCCACATGAAGTTATTTTCAGTATCGGTTAAAGTATGTACAGTAATTTTGTAGACTTAGAGGAGCTGGTGATATTAATGAAAAATCTGCTACTTTCTTTTCTTAAATCTGTCTTTTTGTTGATTTACATTTGTCATGAACTATTTCAAACAGAAGCTTTTAATGATGGTAATAGGGTTGGGGGCAGGGAAGAATGTTTCACAACATTTTTGTTTGAGAATGTCTTGATCTAAGTAGCTGCTGAAATATATCTAACTTTATATAGTAAAATAGCTTTGTGCTAAATATTATGTGATGAATGTGACCTTATTAACTTCCATTCTGCATCCCAGTTTCAAAAGGCACCAGTTGCAGAAAGCGACTTTAGCCATAATCTCAGAGATCCAATGGAAATTATTTATTTATAAGGCCAGACACCCTGCCTCACCATCTGGCATTTAACTGAATACACTAGATGTAGTCAAGCCTGAACTGTGTTCAAAGGAATTTATATAGTAAGATTACTAAAAGACAGGGAAAATCTGCAGTACAAGCATTGAACATAGAACCAGAGGAAACTTTCCTTGTTGAGAGGCTTGCTGAATGGAAAGCAAAGTAGTTGAATGTTGTTTATGGTTGCTGCCACAAAGGATTTTGTTTGTTATTTCTACCACTTTTGTCCTCAGAGTTCACTCAAGAAAGTTGAGCAACATATATCACATCTAAAGGCCCACAGGAGGTTTGGTTGCAGACCCCAAAACTTGCAAGTGAGGGAACCCTTTGTTTATTAACATTTCTTCTTGACCTGTCTCAGAAAGCATGGCTGTGGGAAGAGTTGTGGTGCGATTCTCCAAATTCCCTTCATAGTGATTCAGTATCAGTACCTCTTCCACAGGGCCAATGCTCCTCAAAGCAGCATATACGCTCCTCAGATTCCCTTAAATATTAACAGGCCTGATCATTCCCTTCTCAGCCTTAGCTCATGGCACTTGTTCTGCCACTGGCAGTAAAAGAATTTTTTCCTTCTCTTTCTTTATGGACAGACCATACTGTGGTACCCAGGGGTGTCTCTCCATTTAGATCCCAGAGAAATAAACTGGACCAGACTGAGTATAAACAAAAGATAAAGTAAAAGAAATAAATAACATCCAAATGGTGTGTGTGTTACTGTAGGACACACAGAGACATGGTTTGAGGGGAAAAAAATTTCATTACATTGGAATGTAAAAGGATATCAGAGAAATTCATTCAAGTACCAAGTATAAGAATAAATATTTTCAAACACTAGAAGTCTGATTACACCAAAGCTAGAGTTATATTTGGTTACTTATCCTTTATTGTTTGTTCCTTCTCCAGATAAGGGTTGTTTTGTGATGGTATAGCCATTGGACATTTCATTGAATGAAAACAATATCATGTTGCAGGAAAAAAGTAACCGTACAATGAACTGAAAAGTAATGTTATATTCATTTTAGTTATCTGTTCATCAGTTATTGATTGTGATGGTTTATAGTTATCATATGATTTGGCCTTATATTAGGAGTTTTTGGTAGAAGTTAACATGCTGAGAACTCAGTTAAAATATTATATAAGTGCTAAATAATGCTAAGAGATTAGTTGCTGGAGTAAGCATATTTAAATTTAGAACATTAATTGCAAAGATTTTTAGGTGTGTTTTTCACTCCACTACCGCAGTGCTTCAATTGTGACTGTCATCATGTGTTAGTGAACTCTTGTAAGTATGAAAATAAGGAAAAAGAGGAACAGACCAGTCACATTACCATTTCAAAGCTATGAAGTTCAGCAAGAATATAACATGGATCATATACATAAACAGTGCAGACTTTATTATTTACAAAGCTATTCCAGCTCCAAATTACCATTGGTATCTACAAGTTAAAGATCAACTAGAGATCAACTGTCTTCTCTCTGCCTTTAATTTTTCATATTGAAACCTCTGTTGCTCACTCAAGGTTTTCTGGGCTGGAATAAGTATTTTAGAACTTTGGAAGCAGAAATATGTATGTAAAAACTAAGATATACCTGAATCTCAGCAAAGTTCAGAGACTCCAGGAACAGAGTAAATTACAATCATCAGAAAAGGGTGATGGAATTACTCTGTTCTTTTTTGTAGGTAGCCACCTAGAGATGGGTGAGCAGATGAAAAAAACAATAACAGTGGCAGATTTTGTAGGAACTTGGGGTACTGAGCAACTCTAGAAATCAGACCTTGAGTCTAGACCTGAAAAAAATCGTAATATTTGCATGTGTCAAATCATTATTTTGTAAAATTTTTTAATTTTTTTCTAGCAGTGCTGTTGAAGAGATTTCTGCACATGTGAAGTAAAAATAATATAAAGATTTACGTTTGATCCACCTTTTTAACAGCACATCATAAGAAGCCATTTGCAGTGCATATAAAATGGTAAATCAGTCTTGTGAAGCTCAGGAGTAAAGCTACATGTTCATAAGCACCATCTATTGGCATTTTATCTATTAGATAGCTCTATCTGTATAGATCTGGAGTGCTTCTGTAACCACTGTTATCGGAACTAATTTGGGAATGTCAATGGACGTGTCTGGAATTTGAATTGGTTTGCATACGCACAGACACAGACTATGGGAAACACTGTCACGGTAGTGAGCTGGGGTATCCATGTGTTAGCAGTGAGTGCTGGATGCCCACCACTCACTCAGCAAGGGAGACCTTCCCTCGAGGAAGCATCCAGTCAAGAAGGTCTCTGAACCCTGGTCTTGGAAACAAGAGCTCAGGTTAAGTAATCTCACTCAGTGGTTCCCGTCACAGATATAGCTTCCTTCTTTGGGGGTTGGCTTATTCTTAGGCAGTTTGTTCCAGATCATAGCACTGCAAGGTTGGTAGATGACTGGCCTGGAGCTGATTTCCAGTGAGCATTCCTCTGCTTCAGGCACCAGCCACTCACCACTTTGGCTACTATGTTCCGTGTCTCTTTTCCTGAGCATCTTCTAGAAAGCAGTCGTGACAGAATTTCCTCCCATCTCCTTTCCAAGTAATGTGTCCTGACCTCCATCCACAGTGCCACTGGGTGCTGAGCTCCCGAGGAAGCACCAGCTGATCTGGTACAATCACAGAGCGGAGCACTGAAATACCTGCTTGGGC
The DNA here is from genome assembly GCA_008921705.1 of Burhinus oedicnemus. Classification (NCBI taxonomy): domain Eukaryota; kingdom Metazoa; phylum Chordata; class Aves; order Charadriiformes; family Burhinidae; genus Burhinus; species Burhinus oedicnemus. The sequence goes on from VFFE01007006.1 coordinate 1,303,985, forward strand.
CTCAAAAACAGTACAGAGAGATTTGGGACTCACCGGTCATGGCCTTTCCTAGCAAGTGAAATGGGCCAGAAATGATTCTCCAACCCGCAGGCCGAGTAGCACAGCAGTTGCTCTGTCCAAAAAGTTAGATTCTCTATTCTTCAAAACAGAGGGGCCACTTCTGAGTTGCTGAGAGAGAAGTCACTGCTCCACGCTAGCACCTGAAATATGCCTGAGCTCTGTCCAGGAGAGCGCTTGCTGGCCTGGGCCATAAAGTACCAATAACTTAACGCTATGGGCAATGGCTTGCTGGGGTTGAGGTCCCTGCCCTGGCTATGTTCAGCTTCCTGCCATAGATAAAGCCTCCCTGCCTAGAGGTGCTCACAGGATAGGCCTGGCTTTCAAAAGTATTTGTGTGAATAAAGGCTCCTTGACTTCTACTGTAGGACATCGTGCCTCTATATGAATCTCAGTGTACAAATTTAGTACATTGCTGATACTAGAACAGAAGAATCAACTGCCCAAACCTGCTCTAAAAGCTGCTGGAGCTATGCCTGGGCTCTCTACTGCTTATGGCCTCTTACCTTCCTATCTTGTATTAGTGAAGGATGAGCACAATATAGCGGAGTTGTGCCACACCTCACGCACAACCCTCCCTCCTCTGCAAGTCCTCTACATTAGACCGGCAGATGAAGCAGGGTCTAGCTCTTCTGGCTTTATGCTAACAGGCAGCATTTTTTCCACTGCCAAGTAATCAAATAGTGCCTAGAGCTGGAGAATAACATGGTATCTGGCTTTTTTGCTTACCCTCAGTTCACGGCAAGCGTCTGTGAAATAATGGAAAATATTATGGGGCAATTTGATTTCATGATTTGTTCATACTGATGGCAAAGCGTTCCCTAATTATATAATAAACATCTGTTCTGCTTGATTAAGTACCCTCAGAATAGAACCATTTCAGAGGGTCTTCTTTCACTCACTTAACCAATACAAACATCTTAATTTCATTTTTTTTGTGTTCCCTGCAATGTGTGCTGACCTTCATTTGACCAAACTAAAATGACAGCAAGGAAAATAAATTATTGAAATGAAAAGGTGGTTTGTAAAGCCTTTAAACTGTCCATTGAGCTGAAGCACAATAGCTCAGTAAGAAGATTTAGAGGCTACCATGTAGTTCTATGGAAAATTCTTATACTCTTGAAAAATTTAGGTTTGATTTGTATACTTCCCTGAGATCAGTACATCACCAAAATGCTAGCAAGTTTCTAGCTCTAAATGCCCCAAAAGGAGAAGGGGTCAATTCTTTGAGTTTTGAGCTTTCTTCTTTCAAAGACTGGAGCCGTGAGAGGAAGAAAAAAAAAACAACAAAAACCACAGGAGTTTTTTAAAACATTGAAATGCATCACATACTGTTAGATCAATGGATTGCAATGGTAGGAATCTTTTATTTCGAAGCCTGGAACAGCCCTGCTAGGACAAGTTACTGATGCAGCAGGGTTGAAGTGTTTATTCTTTTATGTGCTTCACCAGAAAAGTCCTAAGTGTCCTGAAAGCAAAGGGCAATCAATAACTCATCAGACATAATGAAAATGGAACTAATGTTCAATCAATTAGGTACCATAACCACTCCATGAAAGTACCAATTAGAAATAAAAATAGTTTAAGTAATTAAGCAACCTTTTAAAAGCACTTGAGGATGCGAACTATTCTGTTTTCACAAGTAGCATATTCTAACAAGAAACTCCTGTCAATAGCTGCCAGAGATGAATGGCTTCAGATGTTAAACTGGGTTATTTCCACAAATAGTACCTCAGTATAACAACTCTAGCATGTTGAGTTCATTTAGATACCACAGTGAAAAATGTCATCTTCATTTAAATACATTTCTGGGATTTCTGAAGCTGTTTTTCACATACCTACATGTATAAGAAACACAATGAAGATAGAAGGTATAGTGAGATGTATTTCATAAAAACCAAAAATTCTTATTTTATATCTTAGTTTCAATTTGCTACCTGATAAACCTGTGCAATACCTATAAGGATCAATTAAAGTTTTTTGGGCACAGCTGAGGTATTTTTTGTTTTTATTTTTATTAATTTATTTTTTTACATCACAGCTGAGGAATTTTAAACTTAGAAGTTCAGTTCATTTTTGTTGTTTTTCTTTCCCTTTTTTCTTTTAAGAAATGATCTCCCAGAATCTCTAGGGAACAGAACACAGAATTTAACCACTTCGTTTACTTTGTTTCTTGGATAATTTGTGGCCAAACGGCGTTTTCATTTATCATGACTTAAGTGCAGGTTAACATGAAGATTTTTATTGCTTCTGTGTAATAAGAAATAAAATATTGCCTTTATCAAAAGAGTAGGATCTGCAGGTGAAACGCATAATTTACTGAAAGGTTATTACAGCTGGTTGAAAATATTCTGTCCAAATATGTAGCAGAAATATGAGTATTTTTAAAGTCTGGGGGTTTTCAATTTTTGTTTTGTTTTTCTAATATTAACTCTCTGTGGATAGCTTTAATTTTTTATTTTATTTTTAATCAAAAAAGGACAGTGATAGACTTGAATATTTGCTTTTACATTACAATGCTTTCTTTTGTTACAGCTGCCATAAAGACCTAGGACAGGTGTGACATGGTTGCTTTGTCTCCCTCATTTCTTACGATACAAATTACTTACTGAACTTCAAATACTAGGAAAAAATAACCTCCCTGCCTCAGAAATATCAGTTACTGTCCTCTGGTGTGAGTAAGGATACTGACCTAGTCGGGCTAGTGTACTGAGCAGATCCTGTGAATTCCAGATCCCGTGATTTGAGAAATTGAGGATCTGCTGTTTAAAATGGGAAATCATATAATGAAATTCAGCTCCTTTGGTAGTGTTACAAACAGCAAGAACTAGACTGCATCTGGTTAGGCCAGCCAAGTCCACCATGAATGGAAGTTTTCCATTCATTAAAAATAGAAATTGCAAGATAATATTTACATTCACAATTCACTACAGCTACAGTAACATTAATTATGTTTCTGTGTGCAAAAATTACAGTAAATATCCTATTTACCAAATAGAGCTTATTTAAACATTGAAAAGACTGAGAGGACACATCTCATCCCTGTTAGAGAGCACTGTTTGAATTCTGCAATGTTGTTAAACAATTGTGGGCAGCGTCTCTCTCACAGAAAGGAAGAATGGGAATTAAACTCCAGTTCAGGAGCACCTCAAAGAGTTGTGTTGGAAAGGGGGAGAACTGAGTCCCAGTCTGTAGCTACCAGAGAGGAAATGGAAGGGCAGTAATAATCACTTTTGGATATTTCTCTTTCTGACTGAACACCTATCTTGTCCTTGTGGAAGCAAACCCAGAGCAGACTGAGAGTGTCACGCGCCTTGGCATAGCCAGCTACTTAGAGGCCATTGCTGGGAGGTGAGTGACTGGGGTCAGTATCCCTAGAGCAATCGGGATATCACACTATGATCTTCAACTTGTTCCGTGAACGCTTTACTAGATAAGATGTGAAGACAAAATTTGGTCCCTGTTGACATATGTGTAGGTGCTTCATATCTCACTTTCTGAGGTGTCTTGTGTTTCCTGATGGACTTGCATAAGGAGCCTATACCCTATAATATTACAATGCTTGGATAACCTTCTAAAAGCTCTTGCTGTTTCTCAGCCAGAAAATTTATTTTTGTGTGTTATGCAGTAAGGAAGATTAAATAACTGCAATGATCTTAAAAGGTACTTAAAATCTTGTATTGAAAAGGGTGGAGGGTTTTCCAGAGAGGATTATCAAAACAGAAGGCTCCTTAGATGTATTTATTACTGCAGAGAAAAGAAGGTGTCAAATAGCTGGCAAATTCTGATAGCTGTGTTTTATTTTTGGAAAGCATCAGAACTATTATTTCTACTTTTTTTTCTTTTTCCCTAGACTTAAAGAAAATTTGTTACTCTGTGAACCTGAATCTTTTCTGAAACACTGCATATTCCAGAATGTAGATTTGGATTATATTTTTGTAGAACGGGCAAGGTGTGATGTGTGGGCATATGGCTACTGTTCCATATATAGAATATTACCCTCAGCAGTGTTAACATTCCAGCTGCAGAGATCACTCATCCATATGCATAGTCCTCCAGGAACAGAAAAGGTAGGATTATTGTGTGTGTCTGAAAGTCTTAATTAACAGATTTCATCATGGCGAATGGTAGGTAAAACTTATTAAAAGTATCACTTTAGTAGCGTATCTGTGAAAAGGTAGGTTATGCAGGAGGTAGACTGTATAATTACAATGGTCTGAAAACTTATGAAAAATGTTATCCAGTATTTATAGGGTAGAGATATATGACATGTACTTTTTGAGCAAGATGAATACAGAGCTGCACTGGACTTCAACCCGCCTGGAAGCAGAATTGGGACTTTTTTTTCTTCTTCTGATCCACTTGAATGAATGGAGTCAACAGCAGAAAATATGAGCTTTTTTAACCTATGAAGTGCAGGAAGGCACTTAATTAAATTAAAGCTCAAAAAATGTTAAACCTATGAAATGAAATACTTTTTCTAAAGTTCATGTCATTTGTTTTCTTTGCTTCTTGAATACATTTCAAATATATGACCAAGCAACTGTACCAAACTAACCAACAGACATATTCATCATCTGTTTTGCAGTAACTGTTAACTGCATTAACTGCTCAAATGCTTGCAAACTCCTCACTGGAAGATTACCTTGCCAAGCTTGCCAAATTCCTACAGATTTATATCACAGAAATGGGCATTGGCAAGTCCATTCCAGCCATTATTTTGGAGGTCTGCTCCATTCCAGAGGTCTACTCTGCTCCATTCCTTTCGATCACAAGACACAATGGGCATCCTCCCTTCCAACGAGAAGAAAAGCGGGATTAGCAGAGTCCGTATCACTAGTTGTGATTTATTGACAGGCAGAGTAAACCTGGATGCCAGATGGGCTATTGGAAGGACAAACAGAATTCACCTCTCAGCTACCAAGGGTTGTCAGCCAAAAAGGGCCAGTTGTTGTGTCCTGAAGGTCGTTATCTCACTGTTGACAAGACTAGTGCTGTAGTCTTATCTATTTGACAGCCTTTTGTGCAGATGATGTGTCCGTGGAGATAGGACGCCTGCAGCTGTGTGGACATGCTGGATGTTTAATTGCCTTTTTGTCCCCGTGGAACTCTTGAATCGGGGACCCAAATTCTCCTTTTCTGCTTTTTGGTAGCTACTGATTTTTCTTTCTCTTACCTCTCTCCTTTACCCAATGATCAAAAGTGTGATTTTGTAAGGAAGATCTTGCCAAGAACCTTTCCAAATGTCCAATTCTGGAGGCAGGGGCACTTCCCCAGTATATTTCTTATTCATTGGTCACATTTATCATTTGACTTGTACTTCAGTGCTATGTACAGATAATCAAGGGCATAGGAATTTGACATGAGGGTAAGATAGCGTATGTGGGATAGACCATGCCCACGGATGGGATGTATATTTATAGATTCAGGGTGGTCCAAGGTGAATATCAGTGTGCTCTGTTATATGCAGGAAGGTTTTCTCACCACTTCAAGGTTTTCCACTTTAAGGTTGCACTTGAAGATTTTCCTGCCTGCGTTCCAGCTGTATCTCCCTTTGGACAGTGCAGACTCCCATGGAACTTTCCTGAAAAGCACTGGCAGGGACACTGCAATAAAATATGCTTCTGAGTACACGGCTTATCTGTCTTTCACCAGATGTTTTTGCACCTGACTGTATAATGGAATTCAGCTTTTTAGTGGAGGGGCCTGAAATGTTTCTCACAATTTAAATATTTTTCCTGTTCTTTCTCTGGTATATTATTAGAAATCTCTACTTAGTGATGTGCTGTTTGTTGTTCTGGTATGTTATTAGAAATCTCTACTTAGTGATGTGCTGTTTATTGTTTTGTCTTATTTTAATGAAATGGTATTCCACATATGGTACTACACAGTTGATTGCTACATTTATCTAAGCTTCAGTTTTGGAGTGGCCTGTAGATGCACCCAGGAGCTCCAAGTATCATGTATTTATGAAAGCACTAGGTCAAGACAAATTGTTTTGAAATGCTATACAAATAATGATCCTGAAAACTATATTTCACTGGGTTTATCTGTGCATGTGACAACTGTGCTAAAATAATCTGAGAGTGCTCCTCTGAGTGAAGTTACTGCTCTCAACACTCCTGACAAACAAAACAATTTCTTTCTTTAGTAGCACATACTCCTGTTTTATTGTGTCTCATTCTTGGCAGCAGGAATAGGTTTTGAGGGCATGACACCTCAATGAGATCCTGTAGCGCATATGACATTGTGACAAATGGCTACATTGCAGCATAGAATATGATGAGACTATAGCACTGTTCCATAGCCAACACTGCTTAAACAAACAAACAAACAAACAAAAAAACCTTTCACTGGAAACAAACAGTAGTATAATCTTTAGAGAGAGACTTCGAAATCTTCAGAGGGGTTCTCAGTTCTTGAAAGTCGTGAAACCCTTTTCACACCACCCTGCTTCTTCCCACCGCAAGAGGAAATCTCATTCTCTGCAAAAAACATACTTCTTTATGTTAGTACAGTTGATTTTAGGTTGCACAATATAAATGTAATGAAGAGGAGCATTACTGATGAAGTTGGAAAACAAGAGTCTATGCTGACATTTGTGGAACATCATTGCCAATAGGCATATGTAAAGATTTACTGTTTATAGCAGTGGTAAGCTATGATGCTGTGCCTCCGACTCATGGGAGCTATATATTTTGATCTTTAATGCTCATTAGTGTTGTAGGAGGCTCAGATTTTAAAAGGGTTTGCCTAGGTAGGTTGTCAGTTGGTGATGAGCATAATTGGTGCAGTGAATCTTTCTGACAGCTCACAATCATAATTATTTTCAGAATATCAACAGAAGAGCTGTAATGCATGGTTTATAGCATTTAGCTGGTGGTTTGTGCAATGGTGGGCTTTGTTTTGCAGCTATATCTACCACACCAAAGCAGTTTTCTATTCTCTCACCTTCTGTGGCATTCTCCATCTAAAATCTGTTCATATTGCATACTGCCAAAGCTATGGGATTCAGTAAGATTGCATGGATGTAGCTAAAATCTACAATTTGATGACAACATTTTTAATTATGAATTTTATAGCTATAGTGTCTCTCTATAGAAACTAAAAGTTTAATTACACAAAAGCAATGCTAATTAGGGAGGGAAATACTAGGGCATTAGATTAAATAAATCTAACAGAGAAAAGTTATTCAGTGTGCTGGTTATTACCAAGTGCTCATGAAGATTTCCATTTTCCCTTGATGATCTCTGATGGGATGCACCTCTTGTTCTTGGAGTCACTGCGTTGGCTTGTGCCTGAACAGCACTCATGACGCTTGTCCCTTTTGCTTTTTCCCTGGGGTATGAGGTCATCATCTGCTGTCAGCTGTGAGCCCCACAAACACAGCTCTGTGTGTGAAGACCTCTTTCAATATCTGGAGATCAGCGGTCTTATGGGCCAGTCTCACAGTTCCTCGAACTTGTGCAGTGCTTGGACATGGGCAGTCGGCTCCTGTGTCAGATGTTAGGAGAGGTTGAGCGGGCTGGCTGTGCAGAAGACCAGAGACAAGACCATTTCCTCGGGCACCCTCTTCTTGCTGAAAAGGAGGTAGTCAAGGTGTTTCTTCTCCAGGCAGCAGCACAGCTGCCTCAGGCTATCATCCAGCAGCAGCAGGAAATTCCTCCTGTACCAGCTTGACTGCATAAGTCATCAGGAGGTGCATCACAGCTGTCTTCAAGACATGGGTGGAAAAGTCTGTGTCCACCAGTATATGGGTGCAGAGCTGCAGATATTTAAGGTGGAAGCTGTTGTGCCTGGCACGCCTTGCTATTTGCCTGAAGAATCGCATCCCTGCCACAGCACAGCTCTCTGGCCATGTCATGCTGCCAGTAATGCCGGCCTCTACCTGTTTGATGGTCAGGAAGGCATCTGAGTCATCCAGCCACAACTCAAACCTCATCTCTATGGATAGGGTTCCCTTGGAGGCATTTGTCACCTGGAGCTTGCAGGAGCAGCTGGAGGGCAGCATCATTAGCCAGCAGTGCTGTGACTGAGGCAAAACCTGCCAGGCTGCTTTCACCAACACGTGGAACCAGCGAGAGGTTTTCTCCACATTGAGGTAGGAGGCACTGCAGAGCGTGTGTGGGAGGCTGGACTCCTGATTTCTCCTCAGCTTGTCTTGGTAGTGGTGGAGGAAGCACAGCATGTTCCCCACCAGCTGCTCCCTCATGCGTGTGCACTCCAGCTGCACATGCAGGCAGGAGCTCCTCACTGGCATCTTCCCCCTAGTGCCCAGCTCAAGGCGGAAGGTGTGCCTGGGAGAAGGACTCAGGGGCACAAGCAGGTGGTAGAGTGCATTGCTCTTCCAGGCACTCCAGCCCAACCTGATAGCCAGCAGCAGACACAGCCTTGAAGGTATTCCTTGGAAATTTTCAGCAGGCATAAAGAAGAAAGGCAAAATGCCGCTCAGCAGTGAGTGGTGAGGGGGAAAGTGTGAGGAACAGCCCTATGAACACTGAAGTGAGAGAAGGAGGAGGGGAAGGAGGTGCTCCAGGCACTGGAGCAGGGATTCCCCTGCAGCCACTTAAGAAGACAAAGGTGAAGCAGGTAGTCCTTTTGCAGCCCCTGGAGAGGACCATGCTGGAGCAGGTATCCACACTGCGGCCTGTGGGGAACCCCATGCTGGAGCAGGTGGATGGGCCCTGTGCTGGCACAGACGTCCTCTGTATTTGCACTCTTGCTTTGAAGGCACTTAGAAAAACCAAAGCCCAAATCACATTGAGTTTGGCAAGGGGTGTCAAAGGCAACAAGAAGGGCTTCTATAAGTTCACAGGTAACAAAAGGAACGCTAGGGAGAATGTGGGCCCACTGGTGAATGAGACACGGGACCTGGTGACGCAGGACCTGGAAAAGACTGGGGTACTGAAAGCCTTCTTTGTCTTAGTCTTTACTAGCAAGACTGGCTTTCAGGAATCCCAAGCCTCGGAGAACAATAGGTAAAATCTAGAGCAAGAAAGTCGTACCCTTGGTGGAAGAAGTTCAGGCCAGGGAATATGTAAGCAAACTGGACATACATAAATCTGTGGGCCCTAATGGGATCTCTCCATGAGTGCTGAGAGAGCTGGCTGAGTCATTGCAAGGCCACTCTCAATAATCTTTGATTGATCATGGCCACTGGGAGAAGTGGAGGAAAGAAAATGCCATGTCTATCTTCAAGAAGGGCAAGAAGGAGGATCCAGGGAACGACAGGCCAGTCAGCCTCACCTGAGTTCCTGGGAAGGTGATGGAGCAACTAATCCTGAAAACCATTTTCAGGCACATGAACAATGACAAAGTCATCAGGAGTAGTCAGCATGGATTCACCAAGGGGAAGAAATGTTTGACAAGCTTAAACTTACATGATGAAATGACTGCCTTGGTAAACAAGAGAAGAGCAATGCATATTGTCTACGTAGACTTCAGCAAAGTTTTCAACACTGTCTCCCGTACAATCCCCATAAAGAAGCTGATGAAGTATGGGCTGGAGGAGCAGACTGTGAGGTGGACTGAAAACTGTCTGAACGGCTGGGCCGAGATGGTGGTGATCAGTGGCACAAACTCCAGCTGGAGGCCAGTAACTAGTGGTTACCCCAGGAGTCAGTATTGGGTCCAATCCTGTTTCACGTCTTCATTAATGATCCAGATGATGGGGCAGAGTGTACCCTCAGAAAGTCTGCTGATGACACAAATCTGGGAGGAGTGACTGATATGACAGAGGGTTGTGCTACCATCCAGAGGGACCTGAACAGGCTGGAGAAATGCGATGATAGGAATCTCACGAAGTTCAACAAGAGGAAGTAGAAAGTCCTGCAACCGGAGAGGAACAACCCCAGGCATATTGATACTGGGTGCTGACCAGCTGGAAAGCAGCTTTCCAAGAAGAGGACCTGAATGGAAGTTCTAAAGAAGATGGAGCGAAGCTCTTTCAGTGGTGCTAAGTGACAGGACAAGAGACAAAGCACAAAAACTGAAATACAGGAGGTTCTGTCTGAACATTAGGAAACACTTTTTCTGTGAAGGCAACTGAGCACTGGCACAGGTTGGATGAGGTATTCAAAAGCCATCTGGACATGGTCCTGGGCAACCAGCTCTAGGTGGCTCTGCTTGAGCAGGGCAGGTTGGATGAGATGACCTCCAGAGGTCTCTTCCAAGCTCAACCAGTCTGTAATTCTGCGAAGCTGCCTGTTGGGAGACTCTACAGTGAAGCTGATGAGTGAAGCAAGGTGAGAGTCTCAACCTTTTGATTTACTACTTGTGGCTTATACGCACAACGATATCTTTCTTGAAGTAGCTCTATACAATTTATTTTTTCCTTCTTGTATCTCACTGAATTAACATTTAGGCTTGGAGGTACTTGGGCTATATACACAGACACAGATGGCTCATGAAGCATAAAAAAGGCATCTATAAAGAAGAAACTATCACTTTGTCTTCAGAAGTGATGTTTTTTCCTGCAATTTGTTTGCTGAAGCATCTAAGTATCTCTAGATTGTGTCTGCTGTCCCCAAAATATACTAGAAAACGGCATTTTTTCTTTGGAACTTGATGCAATTTCTTGAATACTAAAAAAATCTGTTCATTTATTACCTCCAGCAGCCCTTACAGATATAGAAGTGACACCCACAGAAATAGATGTGCTTAATGTCTTGGGTGTACTTTGTATTCTAGTCTTGAAGTTCCAGACCAAAGGAATGTATTTTTTGCCTTTTGCTCTATTTTATATATTAATTACATATTACTATATATTATATATTGAACACGCAATCTTCACTTGATAGAATACAGATCTTTAATGAACGCTACGAAGATAAAATCTTTCGACTGTACCTGAGTACAGGAACATCATAACACTTCTCAAGGAATTTTGAGGTAGGCTGCTCTCTCAAGTTTTCTGTGAGAAAATATCAAAACACTTGGAAAGTGGGTGCTTCACATTCAGAAAAAAACAGGTAATTTCTGACTTTCTGTAAAATATAGTATGGAGTGAACATTATTGCTCTACATTGAGTTTTCCCCGCCATCATCAAACCACCACATTCATCTGTCTTTTGCTTTTAATTTCTCAATATTTTCTACTGTTTAAAAAATGCTCACACATGTGACATGTTGCTCTTTCTGGACTGATGTTATTTCCCACCTGGAAATAACATGTAAAATTATATGAACTAGCAAAGAAAAACAATAATTGCTTCCTTTCATTCAGCGGTGATATTGCTGAATGCAAAATAATTTGGACACAAAATATTATAGACAGTTTGCAGACCCATCACAATAATTTCATCAATTCTAGTCTGCTGGGTTTTGCATTGATTCACAGGTTTGGCATATGACTTTTAGGACTCAATACAGCATGATATTAAAGCAATAACAGTGCACACTGCTGACTTGAAAGGTATTTCAGTAGGGACAGCAGATACCTGAGAGCAGGTTTTTAGGTGGTATAATTTCTGGTGTCTGTAATGCATTTTAGCTCTGCTGATTTACATCTGCTAAGAATCTAGTCTATGGGAATTCCTTGATGCTCAGTGCTATCATTCTGACACCTGCCAAAATGTCAATGGGAGAATGAACCATAAAGATATCACTCCTTGATAGAAATTAATGTAACTTTAAGATCAGTCATTTGTGTTACCCAGATTCTGTTCTCATCTTAACAGAACTCTTAAATATCTGTTTCACCAACAGGATAAATGGCTGAGAATTAGCTACTGCAGATGAATACAGAACTGTAAAACTTCAGTATAATCATATAATTTATTTCTTAATTTACCGTTAGTATAAAACCAATCTTCTATTGAAGAAGACTGTGTTGGCAATTGGATGCCATATATTTGACATGTAAAAGTAAAAATCTGTATTCCTGAGAATGTAGTCTTATGATGATTTTTATCATAATTTTAAAAATACCTCACCAAGGGTAGTGATTAATTATTATCCTTATTTTATAGTTCAAGAATAAGAAGTTTAGAAAGGTGAAATGACTTTTTCAAGAAACTCAGTGTTAGGAAATAAAATATTGTTAAAATGACAATGATATTTTATTATAAATGGCATGTTATAAAACGATAAAATTCCATTAGCTTCAGGGGGGCCAAAATTTCTTTTGGAATCTTAGCTATAACTCACATGTCTAGTTCAGCACCTTATTCACAAGGAAAGGTATTCTCAATCTTTTGCCTAGCTTGGAGCATGCATTTTAATAATAATCTCATAACTTCCCTGGGACTGCAACCAATTATTTCATTAAAAAACAGGGTTAGAATTTGAGTTTGTCTTGTTAGCTGTAAGAATAGAAGACTTGTAGACCACATAACCTCAGGGCTCCTTAATCAGTGACTGGTTCATGGAGAGCTGTTTGAGAGAGATCATGCTGAAGTTTACTACTCTGCAGTAGCTTAATAACCTGGTTTTTAGGTATCTTTACAGATGCCTAAGCAGTTGTTGAACTTTGTTCATGAATCTTTTTTTTTTTTCCTGGTAAAGTGGTTGTTGACTGTGCCGTATGGATGATTTCTGTGTACAGTCTAACCTGTAAACATCCATGGTCACATAAGCATGTACAAACGTAGAGCTGTAGACAGTCCTGCACTCCAGTGACTATACAAGATGAGATCTAGAAATGGTGAGACAGTATAGTCAGCACAACTGACAGTGAATGCAATGTACTACAGCCAACCCCTGCAAAATCTTCACAGAATGAGGAAGAATTGCATAGAATATAACAGGGAAATTTGGGGGGCATATATTTGAAGGACTTTCTCCAAGCATTGCAGACAGCACAACAGGGAATGTAAATGGAACTAGTGAAAGATGGCAAATTATTTGCTTGGAAATTATTAATGTTAGCTGCTTGTTGTAGCAGTGGTTCTGAACAGTTCTTCAATCTGGTACTTGTAAAACAATGTTAGCTTACTTACCGCAGACTGATTCTCTCTCACAACGTGCTTTTACTTATCTGAGTAGTATCTCACTCTCTGAACAGATCCAATGGCTTCCATAATAGTGTCTGTTCAGGAGGATTTTATTCTGAGTATCTGAGTCTGGAGTTTCACAGCTTTAGGCTTTTTTTCCTCAGTAGAATTGTCAATGAAAAAGCCTCAATTTAAAAAAAAAAAAAAAAAGGTTCACTTCTGAAACTGACTTTCTGACAAAAGTAATGATGAAACATATATAACAAAAATGTGCCATAGCCAGCCACTTTGTTAACAAACAGAGCAGTATTATTTCTACAGTAGAACGACACGATTAGTGAGTAAAGTCATGTATCCAGCCATAACCAGTTGGTGTGTATTGGTTGCACCATGATACCCACTGATTATCTGCAACTGCTTCTCTCAAAAGATGGAAGATTTGGCCACCGAAGGGAAATCTTCTAGTTCCAGGCCAGTTATTCCATGGCTTGATAAAGTTTATTTTATTTTTGCGGGGGTCAAGTGATGTGGTTTTTGTAGGAAGGTGGGAATGTACACTTTGGGCCTTCTTTGGACTTACCTTCTGGCCCTCCTCTTTTCCTGCTGTTTCCTTTTTCCTTTTCATTAAGACTTCTACTGCTTCCCTTTCATTCCTTCCATTGTGGATTTGTCTGCCAGGTAAAACTAAATCAATAAACCCAGAAGGAACTAGCTGAGTAAACCTGGAGTAACTGACATTTCTTCTTCATTTTCCTTTATCGTACGCATTTCAGGACTGCAGATGGGGGTGGGGGGGGAAATAAAAAGAAAAACAAAACACGAATTGGAGTAAATATTTCCGCAAGTTACAGATTAAAGTCTATACAAGGTATGGGGATCACATCCACAGGTGTATAAACCCATATAGCTCTTCTGTTGATCCATACAGAATTTTACTCAGTGTTGGTTACAAACTCATTTATTGTCTCTGCCTCCTGGAGTCTTTTTAGAGCTACATCTAACATAAAAATATTTTAAGCTCTTCTGTCCCTGCACAGCTTCAACCTTTACAAGTAAGATGTTTCTCAGCAAGAATAAAGGAGGCATACACAGAGAATTTCATTGTAAGTAAATTTTATGTGTGTGTTTATAATCAGGTTCTTTAGAAAGTTATAATTATCTTTTTTTGTTTGTTTGTTATTTTAGGAAAACTGATACCAGATCAGTAACACATGCTCCTTAAATGAGTTGGTTTTTATAGTACTATAGTTTACATACTAGTTTAGTCTGCAGAGCTTTTTTTTTTTTCTTTAAAAATGCACTGTTAAGTTCATAAAATCATAGAATGGTTTAGGTTGGAGGGGACCTTAAAGATCATCTAGTTCCAACCCCCTTGCCATGGACAGGGACACCTCCCACTAGACCAGGTTGCTCAAAGCCTCATCCAGCCTGGCCTTGAACACTTCCAGGGATGGGGCATCCACAACTTCCCTGGGCAACCTGTTCCCGTGCCTCACCACCCTCAAAGTGAATAATTTCGTCCTGAGTTCTATTCTAAATCTGAAGTTTGAAGGCATTACCCCTCAACCTATCACTACCTGCCCTAGTAAAAAGTCCTCATAGCAGAGGTGCTCTAACCCTCTGATCATCTTTGAGGCCCTCCTCTGGACCTGCTCCAACAGATCCATGTCCTTCTTTTGTTGGGGACTCCAGAGCTGGACACAATATTCCAGGTGGGGTCTCACCAGAGCAGAGTAGAGGGGCACAAACACCTCTCTCAACCTGCTGGCCACACTTCTTTTGATGCAGCCCAGGATGTGGTTGGCTTTCTGGGCTGCAAGTGCACAATGCCAGCTCATGTTGAGCTTCTCACCCACCAACACCCCCAAGTCCCTCTCCTCAGGGCTGCTCTCGATCCATTCTCCGCCCAGCCTGTATTTGTGCATGGGATTGCCCTGACCCACATGCAGGACCTTGCACTTGGCCTTGTTGAACTTCATCAGGTTTGCATGGGCCCACCTCTCAAGCCTGTCCAGGTCCCTCTGGATGCCATCGCTTCTCTCTAGTGTGTCAACCGCTCCACACAGCTTGGTGTCATTGGCCGTCTTGCTGAGGGTGCACTCACTCCCTACTCCATGTGGCCAACAAAGATGTTCAATAGTACTGGTCCCAGTACCGACCCCTGAGGAACACCACTCATCACTGGTTTCCACTTGGACATTGAGCTGTTGGCTGCAACTCTCTGAGTGCGGCCACCCAACCAATTCCTTATCCACCGAGTAGTCCATTGGTCAAATCCATGTGTCTCCAATTTAGAGACCAGGATGTCAAGCAGGACAGTGTCAAATGCCTTGCACAAGTCCAGGTAGATGACACCTGTTGCTCTCCCCTTATAAATCAATTCTGTAACCCTGTCATAGAAGGCCACCAAATTTGTCAGGAACAAGTTGCAGACTTAATTATCAGAATGGCAATACAAAAAATCTCTTGCTAATGGCAGTGGATTTTGATATACTCCAGACATCTTACTGAGTCTGTAACTCTATTAAATGTGTTTTCTAATAAGTTAGTTCTGTATACAATGCATTGCATAAAGTATATGAGGTGTTTTCACTAGAGGAGGAATCGATTTTCAGCTTTTAGTGACTTGAGAGTATGTTTATTATATTCTAATAATAATCACATTTTGTATTTAATTTGCTTGTGATCAAGTTTGATTTGTTTGAATTAATCTTTTCAGTGCTTTTTTATTACTAATGGTTGGAAAATTTTTTATTAATAAATTGTTTTCCAGTGATTTTGGGTTGTTTTGGGCCAGGGTTGTTTTTCTTGATTTTCTGTGGATGGATGGATAAATTATCTCAATGACTACGATATAAATTAAAAATAATTACCTTGAGGTCAGTGAGTTATTATGTAGAGGGGAAGGGTAGGTTTCCCCATGCCACACCACAGTTAAGGAAACAACATTCTTTTGTTACCAGAAGATGCGTTCCAACATCTTTTACAAGAGGGAGGCTGTTCAGACTGATTTTCATTTGATGACTATTTCCTTTGGACTTTTTTGACAGATATATACTGATTGGCTTTTATTTTAGTTTCTTCTGTTTTAAATATATAAGCAATATCATGTGATGCCTATTTTTCAATGATTTAGAGTAGTACAATATGTAGGTCAGAATTAAAAACCAAAATTGCAAATATTTGAAAAAAACTTCACAAACAATCTGATTACAGCATACTTCCAGCCTTTTCCCATAGGACCCCTCATCAGCAATATTCATAGAATATGTAAACACTTCACCTTAAGTAGCGAGGAAGCAATAATCCCTGGTCAATTGGTCCACAACCATCATTGCACTATAAACAGCTGGCGGTGAATAACTATCATCGTTACTGAGAATTGTCGCATGCACAGAACACAATGTTTGCCAACTGTTGTGTGTATCCCTTTGTTAAAATATAGAATAAATATTTTCAGTTATAGTGATGTATCTGTGTGTTTATAAACAGTTTCTTAAATTAAAAAGAAAAGAAAAATATAAAAATGAAATGGATTAAAGGTCAGTAAATATTCTGGCAATTAAATTTTAAAGGGAGACATGAAATAATTATTTAAGACATGGGAGGGAATAGCAAATCAGAAATAAGGCAATTATATCTATGGAAGTGGGAAAGTTTGAGAGTAAAAATAGTCAATTGTACCTTTAGCGCTGCAAGGAAAGAAGGGGGGAAAATGAGATAAAATGTTACCTGTAAGAATAAAAATACTAATACTTTCTATTATATATAATAAAAAAAATATTATTACAAAATTATTTGATTGTTATTATGACCAAATTATCCAACTGATTGCAAAAGATTAGGGGTCCAGTTCACCCAGGCTAAGACATCTAGTGCCATTTGAGATTTTCAGGGCCCTGAGTAACCTAATAGTCTTTAAAGGTTGTGACAAGCCTCATTTGGGACCACCACCCACACCCCTACCCATGGGCCCACTTCAGCTCAGGCCAGAACCCTAGTCTTGCTCTACCTATGCTGTTCTTGTCCATGTGCCCTCCTGGCTGAGCCCTGGCTCTGATTCTTGCTTTTGACTGGTGCTCACTGGGTTGTTGGTGGGACCCGTTACTGTCAGCACGTGGGTCTGCCCACCTTGCTCAGGTACTGTGACCTGTTGGGGAGGCACCACTTGTGCTGGGGTCACCCTTGGCTCCTAGTTTGTTCTTGCCTTGTGGAGCAGCCCTACTCTTGCTGCTCCCGGACAGAGATGTCCTAGTTACTGCTTGACCCATGCAGTTGTCTCAGATATAACATCAGACCTATAGATGGTCTGTGCCCTTTCATAGTAGTATCTGGAGGCAAGATAACTGATGGCATCTCAACTAGCCAGATGCTGGTGGGGAAACAGTTGATTTCACCCCTAGCTGTGACGTGTTTCCAGAAGCTTTTGCTTTGAGATTGGTCACTGTTGTGATTGAATGCTTACTATGTCCCTTAAGCAGAAATTTGGTCTTCATTTGAACATTTTTATTAATAGAGAATTAAGTTCATTGTTTTGTGTTTATGGCTTTTTGTAGTTGTCATATTTTCTGTTTGAATGTTTCTTCTCTTACAATTGAATCTATGTGATTTTATTAATTGATTCAGAACTAACAGAGAAGAACATGACTTTATTTCACTGGAAGAGTGGAAGACATTTAAGCAGAAGCAAAATGTAATTAAGGACAAAATTTGCTCCTGATATCAATTACCTACTCTGGACTTGCATCACTTTTTTTTTTTTTTTTAAACATTTAGTGGTCAAGCCTTTAGCTTTGGTTGTTTTGGTTTTTTTTATTCAGGAGACTACATGTTAGGGCATTGTTATAAGTCTGATTTTTCGAGTGCTTCAGAAAAAGTGTCATGAAGGTGCATTTGCGATTCACTTCTGGTTTATATGCTTCATGGACAATGAACGTGATAGGCAAGTCTTGGAATCTTGAGAGCTACCTTCGTTTCGTTTGCTGAAACAATTTCTGTTAAGTGACTAACTCAAGATGGGAAGTAGTTAAGATGATAAGCTTTCCCCCATTGTTACAGTTCTTAGCCTTCTTGATTCACTTAGCTTTTTTTAGCTAGGGTATTTATATCCTTCTTGTGGTGACAAATAGGAATTTCTCAAGCAAGTATGTGTGCAATTATATGTACATTTTTATCCCTTTCCGTGAAGTGGTAAAATATCTCAGGAAGAAATCAATATTTCCCTCTTTCTATAATTACATTACATTTAATAGATTGCTTTTCTTAGTTGTATGCCATCCTGATGAGACTCAAGTGAAAATGTTTCTGTTTGTTTCTTTCCAGCAGTGAAATCAGCTTCAAATATGCCTTTCTAGTCTAATTTAATTTTCCTAAGAGGGGGCAAAAAAAACCCCAAAACATTGGTTCTTATTACTAACGTCACTTGGTGTTTACCTCTCCTGGATTTTGTCACAGCCTCAAACGTAAGTCCAACCACTTTGAAGAGCTGTTTATTGGCAGGGATTCCTCAACCATTCTAGGTAACTAGTTATTATGCTTATATATGTGAAAGACTGTTTGTCTAGTAATCTATATTCTTATGGAGGCAAAGCTCCTTACTTCTTGACCAAACCTCCCTGAATCTGGAGGAAGAACTGTTCACACTATCTATAAAAACATTTTACTCACTAGAACAGTGCTATCATTAATCACCTCTTCCCTCCCCTGCCTATCCTTGCAGTCCTCAAGTACAGTAATAGTGTGGTATTCAAGAATAAAAAAAAAATACTTTTGAACCTATTCTAATGTATCTTGTCTTTTAAATCTCTTGTTTCTGTTGTCTTTCACTATGCTCCCTCTGTTCTGTCTACATTTTTGAAGTATGACGCCCAAAAGATAGACAAGCTGAAGTGTCATGGGAAATAAGGGGAGTAGAATAGCAAGCTTGTGCATCTTACACAAAATGAACACTTAATAGCTCACAGAATGAGATTTGCTCAATTGTTTTCATAATTTCATGCCACACAAATGGCACAAACTGAACATTTGCTCTCTACTTAGAGCTAAGTCTTATTATACGCTATTGACAAGGACTGAACCCAAAGTAGGTCTCTGCAGAACCCTGTTTGATGACAAACTGAGAAGGCTGTTCAATGTTTTGATTAGCTTTTTGGGCCATTTCTTTTTTTTTTCTTTTTTTGCAGCTGTGCACACAGCATATAATAATTTCATCTTCACCATTTTTTCCTAATTTCTTTGAGAATGTCATGTAGTTTATGACTTCTTCCCCCTTATCCATTTAGCCTGTCAAAGAGGGAAATTCAATTGGCTTAACGCTGTTTGTTTCTTGTCGCTTTGTTATTCTTTCAAGGCTCTGTAAATGGATTGTTTAATTTGTTCCAGTATCTTTCTGGATACTGAAATGAGTCTGACAGGTCTATAATTTTCTTGTACTCTTTTTTCCTCCTTTAAAAATTAAAGACTAAGTTTTGTCTTCTACTGGCCTTTGACTCATCATCTACACTCCAAGTCATGGGAAATAATAACTAATGACTTGGAGATTGTTTTAACTATTACCTCAAATTCTTGAGGAAGCCCTGGTTCCTTAGATACTTCCATCTTATTCAAATATTGCTTAATCTCTCCATAAATAGGTGAATGCTGGCTATAAATAACCTTTTAAATTCTATTTTCAGTACTATGAATGACAGGGATATATTATTGAGGAAGCAGAGACTGAGTATTGAAAATGTGTAGGGAGGAAATAATTTAGAATTTAAGGAGTTACTAGCTCAATTAAATCCTAAGTCATAAAAGAGTTATATGCTAAGGTCATATGCAAGAAGTTCTCTTTACTTTAAAAAAATAAAAATAAAAATTAAGGTAATTGGTCTGAGCCTTTTTTAAAAATTGTATGTTGGTCCTTATATTCTTTTATACTTACTTTAAGTTCAGTGATAGATTTAGTTTTGCCTGTTTAGCTTGCCCCTGTCTATACAGAATCAAGAGCTGGACTCTTACTCAAGAAGTATGCAAGCTGTGGGTTTTTAGAATTACTTTGCACAGTTCAGTCTAGGAAAACATTAGACAATATTGTACCTAATTAACTGAGAATTAAATAACATCTTGCAATTTGTATATAATTTCTTTATGAATTAATTTCTGTAGGCTTTTTCCTACCTTTGTAATGATTTTAAATCTAAAAGGATAAAACACTTAGTTTGAAATTCCAACTAATTAAAGGAATTCTGTATTTTATGGATTTCTTGCCAGAAGAGAACAATTTAAAAGCAAGCAAGATTACACTAGGGGAAGCAATAGCCCCTAGCATATTTGCATGTATTTCAGCATTTGAGTTTAAGAGAGTTTTACGTGATTTTACCTAATGAATTATATTCTTATGGTTTTATCTAAAGTCCAACTACTATCTAAATTCTAAAGTAAAAGGAAGAAAACAGGTTGCAAACACAAAGGCAAATCTTGTACAAAGTTAAAAAACAGAATAAATAAATTACAGATCCTACTCAATCTGATATATATTTTAAACACGTACTCATGACGATATTCTTAAAGGTCACAGATTATCTCAAACTGCAAGTTACCTTTTAGATAAAAATGTTGATTATAATGAAAGAGATTGTAAATGTGGTTTAAATTGTTCTTTTCTTTGAGAAGTGTCTCTTGCACTCTCCTCTTTCTTGTTAATTACCGTGTGCTAGCAGAAGAGAAGCCTCCGCTACAGCTGCATAATAAGTGACATGTAGTAATACACTGTATAGACAATAGTAATGAAATCACCTTTATCATGTATTTACATATACTTTGAAAATACACTTCACATATCCAGATGCAGGCTTGACTTCCTAATCTTACAATGGAACTGTTACAGGACAGACAACAGGTCATCTGTAAGCTGAAACTTTCAAGGAAATTTCTGAGAGGATGCTAACTTAGGCATCTGAAAAAAACATGAATGCAAAAGGCAGACATATACTTTTTGCATTTGCCCTAATTGCCGCTAGAAAGTCTATGCCCCACAAAACATGTTAAAGCTTCAGGTAAGTAAACTAGGTTTAAAATGCGGAACTCACGGATTGTGTGCCATAGACCTATTATTAAGTGATTTTAACATTTCTGTGCATTTCATATCAGTTATTTATCAGAAGCCCCACTTTCCAACCTAAAGGGAAAGTTGTTAATTTTCACAAATAAGGCTTCCTAAAGTTACTTAAGGTAGGGTTGAGACTAGAATGAAAGATTTAGAATTTAACACAGCCTAGTTTTCATTTTCCCAACACACAAAGACTGGTAAACATTCAGATCTGGAGACCGATTGTTTTTAAAGCAATTAAAAAAAAAAAAAAAAAAAAAAAAGCAAGCTCCAGTCTGAGATAAATTTGCCAGTCTGCACTTGTCCTAATTTGAAGCCTAGCTGTTTTGGACCAGAAGCTTGGTCTAATGTTGGGCTATTTCCTATTTTGAGATAGGTGTTTTGTGGAATATTTAAAATTGTTCTGATGACATAACTTTTTGAAACAAAAAAAAGACCTTTTGGCTCCCAGATAAATTTCTAGAGCATTTCATTTATCTATATCATCAAAGTAATCTTCCACTACAATAAAATATGCATTAAAATAGCATTCTGTGCAAACCAACCATATTTACATGTTTTTTCCCATGCCATTTTGCACATATCTTCCAAGTCTTTCATCTTTCTATGTTAAGCACCGGGAATTTCAATGCATTTGTACTGATGCACTTGTATTTCATAACTCAAAATGCTTTGGGTGTACTAACTTTCATTTTTTGCATAGTTATTTAGAAGAAATACAGGGGAGAATAGATACCTTCCTTTCAAAAAAAAAAAAAAAAAAGTGCTTTAGGTACCTTGTGGTAGTAACATTTGAAACCTAACAGCTGAGCCCTACACCAAGCCAGGGCCATCTTGCTGCACCTGGCAATCTTGGTTTCATCCTATACACAGAGTTACATCCCAGCTACAGAAAAGGGATGAGGCACAATGCATCTCACAGTCCTCATGTACCAGGCAACCCCATTTGGGAGATGAATGAAATAAATAATAGCTGCTTCTCTACCTTAACATATGAGTGATTCTTAAACGGAAAATCTGAAGCATGGAGCAATGGTGTGAAACCCAGTTGTATTGGAAGCCTTGCAGAAGACATAGCATTTGAGGAGTTAGTGATCTTGACCAGACGCTGTCTGCTCTTTTGTGCCTTGTATTCAGGGCTTGAGAAGCCATTATATTAGCTTGACTAACCACTGTAAGTGAACCTTTTGGAGTGTCCCATGCTGGTCTGTGCTGCACACTGATGGATGTTATGATAGAGATGACATTCCAGCTTGCCAGGAGAAGAGCTATGGTTTTGCTTATTACACAAAATAAAAGGCACCACAGCATAGGAGGAGGAAGGAAACTTTCCACAGACAGAATCTGTACAGTGTGCCATGGGAAAATCCACCCATGGATCTGCACAAAAGTGGGGTTCCCAGCATCTAAAGGGACATAAGATGTACTCACCATCTATATTCCTCTTTTAATTCTAGCTTATTAAACCAGGGATTTCATTACGTCATTCGTCAGGCCTTTCTTTTTGATATCGAGAAAGAACTCTGCTCCACCTCTCTCTTTCTCCCCTTTCTCTCCCACCAGAAATAGTGTCAAGGTGCAATAAGGCTATAGATGGGTATTTAGTCTGTAAGACATGCTGTGGAGCACTCCTGGGTGATAATGCAGACTCGACTTCCTTGTTGATATGGGCCAGCAACATTACGTATGAATTAATCCAGACTGACCCTGGGAAGAAATGACCTACTGGCTCCTTTGGGTTGGATACTGTCACTGACTCCTCTCTAGCTTCAGCCCTGTCCAGTCATTCAATGAAGCAGTAGGAAACCTAGTGAGTCACTGTCTGCCCCTGCCTGCAAGCTATTACCAAGTCTCCCACCCACATAAACTCTTTGACACATAACATATTTATTATGAGGTCTTAGCCTAATGTTATTTTCTCTATGAATATACAATATTAAGAGCTGATGGTCTAGGTAAAGCACACGTACGCAAATAACTGAGGAGGGTCTTAGGAACGTTTTGAACTTTTGTTTTTACAAAAATACTAGCACACATTTGCAGGATTGAGGCTGTAATGATACTTACCAACAACTTCTTAGTCCCTGAACATCATCTGGTACACAAATAGGTAGGTACACTTGCCAGTGACAACTGAATGAATCACGGTATTTTGTGGTCACACAATGCAGTTTTATAAGAAGGATTTAGGTACTCTAACTTGTACAGAATGGTAGAGAACTGAATTCAGTTCAATGTTTGAAATTATGGTGTATATATAGCTTCCAAACTACTTTAAACTAGAAGTGTTATCTCATCTCACCTAAATAACCAGATCCTGTTTCGACTAAAATGAATAGCAAAGTGGTTGTAAACATATTTAGATTTTTTTTTGTTTAATTTCTTAGAAGAAATGCATAGGAAAATGTGACAGCTAAAACTAATTTAAGATGCCAAGTTTTTGTTTCTGTTTTACATTATTTTACATTGTATTTTTTTAAACTAAGCAATCAATGTAAGATACAGCCAATATGGTGTTTCTGTAAAAACAAAAATCTCATCTGTACAATAATTAGAATATAGATAGATGTTCCAGATGGTACACATGCAAAAAGAAGGTTAGCGGTATACCAGATGGTATTATGACCATACATAAAGCAACTGGATAATCATTGCAATATTGTGACATGTCATATTATATGAATAAATACTATGTTTTCCTGAGAAAAAGGTAAAATCATCAGTAAATTAAACTACACAAGGCAGATGTGGCACTTATCCAGGAATTACAGTCCTAGAGGAACAGCAATATTGGAGTAGGAACTTAGAGGCTTTATTTCTTTAATTCATTCTCCTTATGATAAAAGAGATAATTCTAATTTGTCTAAAGTATCCTTTACATAATTAATCTTAGCATAAGCAACTTTAACGAACTTAGAATACTCTATATTGCTAAAATGGAATCAATTTTTTTTGCTCCCACTGAGAATACTCAACTTTTGTAAACATTTCTATTCCTAAGATTTTGTTTTTAAAATGCAATAGACATTTAGAAAAAAACTTTGCAGTGAAACATCACAATTTCTGGTAAAACATGACAATTCCTATGATAAGATGCAAGATCAGTACGACAAGAACTTTCTGGATGTTGGTTATATTAATAAAACATTCAACAACCTAGATATATTCCTAACTGTGAAAGTGGCCTGCACCATAACTAGAAAAAATATTCTTATACTACCACTGTAAACAATTCCTAGAGCTAATGGAAATACTTCTTTGATTTTTTTATTATTTTTTGTTTTTTAATTCAACAACACACAAATTGTTTCGCAAGCATCCAGTGCAGGAATCTGTATATATATCATTCAAGCTTTGTGATCTACCATAGATATTTTATCTATAGTTTCTCTATACAGATATTTAAGTTTTTCAAGATGGAAAATAAGAGAATTTCAGAAAGAAACATCTCTATGGACATATTAGAAGGAGGGAAACTTCTTCCAGGCTGTCTCCTGTATTTCTGAGAAAGTAGCCCTCTATAGTTGGCATGGTAAAGTTCCAGGTCTGCATGCAGAGTCCTTACTGATGAAGTAGGATGAGAAAATGTTGACCTCCAGTAGCAGTTCCTGGGATACAACCCAGGTTTGTAATTCCCTTCTAAACAAGAAAAGGCTTTGTCCTTTTGCCCTGTTTCTCTGAAAGGCAACTCCTGTGGACATTTCCAAAGTCTTCCTGAAGGCTATCTTCTGCCTAAGAAACTTTGCATCTCCTAGGGAATCTCTAAAGCCGTATTGCTTGCTGATAATGTATTACCCTAAAAGATTAGCTAGGTATTTGTCCTCCTTGTGTTTGAACTGAGCCGCTTCTGTGCTCCAGTACAGCCAAAGATCTATGACCAACTTTTTGGGTATGATTTTGATGTTGTACCACAGTCCGGTCAAGTCTGAGGTACTCGATTTTGAACGAGCAAATTACTTGATGCCTTTTGCCATGAAATGATGAGCCTTGTCTTCTGTAATATGAAACAGTTTCAGATCAGGCTGATGCTGCAGTCTTTTAACAGAAGGTGCATGGAAACAGTCATTGACAGGATAGCAAAAGCGGGGTGACATGCATTGTTATTAGCAAAAATATGCTAATATTTGTATAACTTCCTGTGCAAGGGAAGAGATGATTTTACTTACGGAAGTGCAGTGACGTCAGTACATGAAGTATACACTAGGAACATGTTGCTGGTGTAGTGTGAGGATATCACTTAACTGTAAAATGTTTCCAATATAAACATAGATTCAGCCATAGCTGAACAGTTTCTCTTGAGTGAAAAGACAAATCACTTGTTTCTTATTTGAAATATGTCGTTCTGTCAATCTGGGATTTAGAATCAAAAATGGACCTGTCTAGTACTAGTTCATAAGAATGAAGTTCTAAAAGTAAAAAATTAATGTAACAAATATGTTTTTGTTTGTTGTTAAAGGTTCTGACAGCTACTGTAAGAAAACATTTCCATATTTATAAGACATATCACAGTATGTAATTTGTTAATAATCCTGCAAGGAAGTAGGCTTTATTTGTTGCAGGGGAGCACTGGGATGAAGGCTACTTTGGTCATTGAATCCTAGCTGTATGCTCAGGGGCCAGCAACAAAAAATGTTTTTCAAAACCAATAAATTAAAAAAACCCAAACCAACCAACTCCTGTCCCCTCCCCAAAGTCTCAAAAGAGATAATGACAGATCTTCAGGCTAAAAGGAACAACTGCATCAGCCAGTATGATCTCCATATACCACTAATAACAATGAATAAAACATTTCCATTGATAAAAGCAACTTGTGTGGATAAAGCCTGTGCTCCAGAAGAATTTGCATTTGTGAACTGAAGATCTCTGGAACCATGAGAACCCTTTGCTTTCTTAAGCAGCTTATTCTGATAACATATTTATTACGGGCCTAGTTAAAAAAAAAAAAAAAAAGTCCAATTTCTAAATCAAATTGTTTGTTTTCAAGTACTTATTCTTGCTATACCTGTCCTCACTACATTTGCTTTCTGTACTGTCTTCTAAGGATAATTGCATGCAGTATACAAGTCACCTATCTTACTTTCAAAGCTGAAAAGAAGCTCAATTTCTAATATTGCTTATTGTTAGGAACCGTCTTCTCATCTCAAAACCTTATTTCTAGACTCATGATCTTTTTTTGAATGGTCTAGATCACAAATTGATCCATCTCATTTTGCATGACCCTTTCTATCCCCAGTTCTTAGTTTCTAGCATCTACTGATGTTTTCAGCAATGATTCTTCATCCTGACCTGATGAATAATGTGGGTCTAATATTGATCTGTGTTCTACACTCTTAAACTGCATATACCCCTAGCATCTGGGAAAAGGGTTTTGTTTCATAGTGTTTTTCTCCAATGTCTAGATCCATTGACTTTATGGCTACATCTGCTATGCTTTTTAGCAGTTAAAACAATTGCACAGATAGCATAACTTCCAGTAATAAGTACTGTCGGAGCATGGTGTTAAAAGATGAGGCTCACATAAAAAGTGGAAATAGTTTAGCCCAGGTTTTAGCCCCAGTTATTTCATGCTGCTTTTACATTCAGATATGTTGTGTCCAAGGCACCTGGTATGTTCAGAAGCAGTTTGACTCTAAATTCACTAAAAGAAGCACAAACAAGATGTCTAAACAGCTCTATTTGTTAATACTAATGTTTCATTTGAACATAAAGATAATAACTTTTGTAATTTTCAGTACAACTACTTATTACTAGTAACTTTCAAATGTTTACAAGTAGGAATGATACATTCATTAAGATATCAAAATAAAACATATCAGCTTATTATCATTTTTGGGGAACCTGGGCCAGTGACTTGCCTGCAGAAATGCTTGTAATATACCTGCTGATTCATTATCTGGTAGTACAGAGTTGATGCACAGTTGACCTACACAGGCATGTAAAATTCTATTGAATACCACTGATGTTTCGAATGTTTATAATCTGGAAACTTGGATCTAAACAAGAAAATAGATGATTTGTCAAGTACCAGAATGGAGCTAAAATATAATGTGAGCCTTTTAATATATGATAGAGACAATACTCTATCAATAGATAGAGACAATACTCTATACAATATACTGAGGCTATCTGCATGATAACAACAGCCAGGGAATAACAATGTTTCTTTTCCTACTGTATTTGTACCACTCTCTAGCACAGAGATCGTTTACTTTGGACACATGATAAAATCTTGGATATCTACAGAAAGAAAAAGGTATATCTACATATGAGTTATATCTCAAGGAGTTTTGTCTCAGCTTTGCTGAGTTCCATGATGTAAACACCCATATGCTGTAGCGCAACACACATCAGATTCAAGAAACATTCATTTGATGTGAACACATTATTTTAAGATAGAAAAAGAATAAACAAAACCTAATTAGTGAAGACTATTGGAGAATAGATCACAAATTTGAAAGAACAGCAATGAAAAATGGAAAAAGTTGACCAAATACTTCTCTACTAATATTAGATAAATAGATGTACTTGACCATCACTTATGTATGATAGCATCTTAGTGCTTTGTGTACTGGGAGAAAATGCCATGTTACTGTACACTGGTACTTGCTCCTTCTGTACTTTCACTGATATCCACCAGAAAAAAACCCAACTTTGTTTTGCATAGGTCCACAGGCAAAAAAAATTCCTGGTGTTCAAAACCGTAGTCTCACCTTGTTGAGACTTTGTGTTTCGTTGCTTCTGCCCACTTCCCTTTGATTACAAGCATTGACAATATGTTACATTTTTATCTTGATTCCTTTTACTTCTAGGGCATAGTAAACTCTTATGAGCAAAAGTTCAGATCTTCAAAGAGGAAAGAACAATTTTTTTTATTTAGTTTGAGTTGTTGCAACAGAGGTTGCTCAATTTATTTGTTACTGTATTTAATGCAGTTGGATGTGAATGCTTTATTCTTTGTGGACTGAAATAAAAATGGAAATTTTATTAAGTATGTCTTCTAACTAAACGGTTTATGGGTATACAACTTAACTCAATGTTAATATTTCACTAAGTTTCCTGGATGGAGCTGGCTGGACAGGATTCTAAATGGTATAGATCTATAAACAGGATTATAAACAGTACAGAACACTACAGAGAAAAGGTACGATTTGTGAGAAAATGATGTGAATTAAAGATTTAATGTAAAATGCGGATAGTTAGCACAAGGTTTCCAGTAGTAGTAGAAAAATGATCTACAGAAAGAGATATTAAAAGATTCTTTAGAAACACATTGACTATTGAACTAGCATCTAGAGAATGACTCACAAACTGAAATCTAGTATTGTTGTTAAGTGAAAAAAATCCAGCCTGAATATTACTCAGAGTCAGTCTGGAACCATAGGTCGGTTGTCATTCTTTATCGCAGAGAAAAATGTATTGGAAATTTAGCACAGGGTATTCAAGCCATAACACGTGTTACATAGCACAGTTTGTTTTGTTGCTTTTTTTTTTGCAAAGATATTACAAAAAATATCCATCTCACGTTTTTGTTGTCCTTGTGATCTCTCCAACAATGCCACACTGGATGATTTACCTCACTTTAAATGAAGATATAGTGCATCAGAGGTGATAACCAGGAGACACTTTTACACCATAAAGTAATTAGCACTACCCCCATTCCCCGCCTTCCTTGGTGAACGCTGTTTTTCCCTTATGAGAGTAGAGGAGTAGCTAGCTGTGCCTAGGCTAGCACAGCTGGGCTTTGCAGGCCCTGGAGGGAAAGGAGCTGATTTCCAAACTGAGCAGCTGCACATCATTCTTAAGAGTAATTTAGCAGTTTTCTCCTCATTTAAACTGAGCGGGCTCTAGAGTTTACTGAGACACTCAGACTGAGGACAGATGTAATTTCTATGTGTATGAACACACAGCAGACAATTTAGGACTCCCTTGATTCCTAACTGAAAGTGAATCGCCAGTGCCAGTTTAAGAACAGTGAGTGCAATGTACTGTTAGCATGAGATAATCAGTCAGCCACTTACTGTAATAAGTGAAGTGTGATCTCAATGAGTAGTATGATGGGAACTGCATAATAGTGCTCTATTGTAAAGGGGACAATGGAGTATGAGCCAATGGAAACTGTTTTTAACTATTTCTGAGGAAGTTTAACTCCAATGTTTTTCTTTCAGTCAACTATTAGTAAATATTTGTAAAGCAAAACATTTCAGTTCTACCTAAATAAATCCCTTGAAATAATTAGAGCAGGAATATTTCATTTAAGCTATGGAGCAGTTAAAGTCTTAAAAAAAGAAAAAATAATTACGTATGTAGAATAAGTTTGGCATTTACAAAACTTCTTGTAAATAATTATGAACTGTGAGACTTGTCAGTGTGATATTTTTTTTCCTTCTTAACAGTTTATTTCAGTAA
Organism: Burhinus oedicnemus; assembly: GCA_008921705.1. Classification (NCBI taxonomy): domain Eukaryota; kingdom Metazoa; phylum Chordata; class Aves; order Charadriiformes; family Burhinidae; genus Burhinus; species Burhinus oedicnemus. Next base: position 1,333,469 of record VFFE01007006.1, read on the forward strand.
ACTGGTGTTTTCTTATCAAACTAAAACATTTTGTTCCTTATCAAGATCACGTGAATCTTAGACCAAGGTCCATGAACTATACTTGTTTTCTCAGATGTAAACTGATGGCATAGGCATTTAGGAAGAGTCCAGTTTCTAGGATCTTCTTCAGACTCCGCCACTATTGTACCAGACTTGTATAGAGTGAAACATAGGTGCTTCGCTCCTGCCCAAAGCCTGAAGTTACTTGTCCTGCTTTTGTCACTGACTGATGTCTGATGGAGACAAGTGGAATATGTATTAGCACATTCTATCACGGAAGATTTATAGGTATATTTTACCTGTCTTGTGAACCTCCTAATCTATGGTGAGCTATTTGAAAATAGAGAAATTTTGGTAGTTATTAAAAATTCCATGGTATTAAGAATAAAGTAAAATTATTGCAATATTTACCAAACCTCATTAGCTAAATAAGATAAGGAACAGATTAATCTAAATTCTTTTTGTAGACATCAAGTGAGGAGATTGCTTAAATGGGAGATGTACCAAAACCCCAAGAAATTAAAACTCAACTTCTTTTTAAAAGGAGCAGTTTATCTATTTTTTCAATGTACTGGTAGAAGAGAATTATTTATATTTTCCTATTGCTTCACTTTAAACTCATTAGCTTGCAGTCATTGCAAGTTGTCTAATGGGTTTGTTCCCTCCACACAACCCCCCAAAATATCTAGACAATATGAAAAAATTGAACCATATAATTACCAGAAGATGATCACTACAAATTCAGAATGCTTTTTTTCATCAACACTTCCACTTTGAGGTCATTTAGAGATTACTACAATACTGATGATTTTAAGTTCTGAAACATCTGTGTTCTTGGCTATTCTTCTAAACAGTGTGTTTTGAGGTGTCTTTAACATTGTTGAAAATCTCACTGAAAAAAAGCAATTTTCTAAAGCATCAGATGAGCAGTTAACATTTAGGAAAAAATCCCTTCCAGCTTTATGTGGTGTGGTTCTGAATGAATTATAAACTTTTGAAATAATTTCCTCTTTCAGTTAAAGATCCTGTCTAGGATAATAATAACAGGTTTTCTATCAAAAAAAGTAAGATGAACATGAAAACTTATGTGTTCCAAGAAGAAAGCATTTTTATTCCAGAAACTGTGTACACACTCAGTGGAAAATATGGCAATAGATTGTCCTTCCTAAAATGAAATCAATGGCACATAACATTGACTTGTGTACACAGTCAAATAAGTTGAAGGCTCTAGCAGGTCTGTTAGCAAGAAGAGGGCTATTAGGGTAAACAATGTTTCATTTTTATTATTTTTTTATTTTTATTTTTCCTCATTGAGAAACCATTGTACTAGACAGTCAAAGGTGAAAGTGGAAATAAACAGAAATAAAAAGGCATAGGTCTTGACTATATAAGTACTTTGGGAGAATTGGAATGCCTTAAGCAAATATCTTGGGGTCATCATGGTCCACCACAGTACATCAGTTCTTGGGTAGCCATAGGAATGACTGGAAGTACAGTATGTTATTGAAGCAAATATATCTGTTCTTGAAGGTATCTTTGGTGCAAGCCTTAGTGTATTCTGTAAAGCTAGGTGGTTCAGAGGTCTTTCCATACAGAACAGTACTACAGTGAAAACATCTTACAAGATTTGGTAATCCTTCAACCTGTGTGCCTGCTAGAATTGAGGGCAAGCTCCTTCTTCTTTCCTTTTGAAGTTTGTTCTGTTTTTTCTTTGTGAAAGAACAGAGGAAACCTGTCACATTTTTTAACGAGATGTTTCTCTGCGTAAGTGATATTGGTGACTTCTGTGAGTTATTGTTTTGATGTGAGTAGCTTAAACTCAGCAAGAACTGTGTATGAATGTGTATGGATTGGGGGGGAAGAATATAATTGGTTTTAAGATGTAGTTTAATTATTACAGATTTCTTAGTAACTGCTATAGTCATAGTTATAAGCACTTGTATCTATCCTCAGGAAATATTATTTTCCTCTCTTTTACTCAAAAATGAAAAGCTTCAAGAACAATGGTGGTAGGCAATGAACACTTGGTAATTTTAAGCATCCAATATATGTGCTCATGTACAAACATACATGCACAAACATTTAATTTTGAATGTGCATTTGCCAGTTGTTGCCCTACAAAACAAAATCCTATGGATTGTATCTAAAAGGCCAGGTAAAGAGTATTTTTCAGGTTCTTTAACAAAACACTACTTGCTCTTTATCTGCAGCTTTATTTCAGTGAGAGTTCAGCTGAAAGCTTCTGGAGAGGTTCTTAGATGAGTGAATCACAAGAATTCAATCTCTTTAAAGCCTCTGGAAGAACTGTGAAGAAACACTGAAGCAGCATGATGTTACAAAACGTCCATATATATGTAACAGAAACATATTGTGGTGTTATATATCACACATATGAGCTTTATTAAGCCAATGTTTTTTTTAAGCTTTCTACAAGAACACAGGAGCAGGAAAAAAAAAAAGTGATGTTTTGTTTGTGGGGGATGAGAGTGGAATGGGAGGCAAGGAAAGAAACCCTGTGAGTTTTGGGGTTTTGTGTTTTTATAATTGCATGTAAATATTTCCCTGAACAATTGAAAAATCTCATAATGATTTACTGGGTTTTGCGGTATCCCAAACATTTTGTGTTACAGTGACTTTTGAGCTATCCTTACTCTGTGTGAAGGGAGATAAAAGGAAAGGAATTTGAAAAACACTGACATAAAAAAGAGACAATAATTTTTTTTTTCCTTTTCTAACATGGAAAAAAATATTCTGTTTTCTGTGTACATTTCCTGGGGTTTTTTGGCCATATAATATTAGGCAACTGAAAGATTATTTTATTTTCGTTTTCTCTATTGGATGTCTTTTAACACATAACTCATGCGGGAAAAACTCATTAAATTCCACCTCACTGCTATTTTTTCATTGCAAGGAACTAGTAGTTATTTAAAAAAAGTTTGGGTGACCTAACTGTATTCCAACAACCAAATATAACGAACTGATTTCACTGAGAATTTGTTCTGAGGACACAGAATCCTTTAACAACTGCAGTCTCGGGAGTAGCAGAGCAGTCACCAACATCTTTGCCTGATACTTTTGACAAAGAAAAGATACTAAGGGTTTCACAGGGCAACAAAAAGGAATTCTGTAGAACGATTTTCTTTTTTGACAAAAATCCAGCTAGTCAGAGCAGGAAAGCAGACTTTGTCTAACTAGAATGGGTCTCCAAGGCAGAGGAGTACAGCTAGCAATTCTGTTTCCTGCCATGCTCAGTGCCCTTTAGGCTAACAAACTACAGGGTTTTTTTGACACTGAAGTGGTAGGCAAGTTATCAGAAAAGATGGAGGAAGTAAATTTGCTGGTTTTATGCTGAACGAAAAACTGCTTTACAATAAGTATGTTATGACTGTTTTTTTTCCAACTGTGTTGCATTATAGTTAATTTAATACTGTCATATACGGTGACAAGGCTGGAATGAAAATGGTTCATTCCAGTTAGCGCTAACTGTTGCAGGCTGCTCCTCTCCAACTCGATCCTTTCTGTTGGGAGCTGCACTACCACTGCTTGCTGTGAGGGAAGGTCTTCCTCCCACTGCTGACAAGAAGGTTCATTTCCACAGAGCAGAGGAGCAATATCTCTTGTACTAAGTCTATGGCTGCCTCTTAAGCCAATTATTTTAATATTCTTTTAGCAGTTCACCCTTGCATAATAGTAACTAGGTTTATGATGAAATATGTATAAAGTCTGAAAAACAGACTGCTATGGGTGCTCACATTTTCTTGATCATTGTTTTGATGGCTTTCTCTTGGTATTCAAAATCTGTTTTTATTTACACTGCTGTGAATTCAGAGTGACTTTTCTGAGATGCATCAGGTATATACTGCTGAAACCCATGATGTGATTTATCTGAAAGGCTGAAATAAGAACAAAAAGCTGTATATATTTGGTTAGTTGGACTGTTGCATGCCTTATTATTAGCTGATTCTTTCTCTTCTTTGGAGTGCATGTAGTACATAATGAGGTGCAGAGGGAAGGCATGGCAACTATTCTCAAGGGATTTATGTAAATAAGAAATATTGGCACTTTTCTCAGCAATACTAAGTTTCTGAACAAAATGTTAAATAAAAAAAAAGTCAAGGAAATGGTGCATAAAATGTGCATGAATCAGGTCCTAACTCTGTAATCTAACTCTTGGGGAACAATTAAGGCATTACAAAGTCTCAAGGCATTTCTCTGTCATTTTTACTGGGACAAGGGGAATTAAAAAAAAGAAAAAAAAACCTAATGGAAATCTTAATTATACATACCTAATTATGAAAATTTCATAGAACTGCAGAAAAGGAAAGCTTCCTAATGCTAATAATGCTGCTTATAAAATGCTATAACCAAGACTGAGAACTTGGAAGGACCCCTGATCGAATCCTTCTCTAATTTTCTATAGGAAAAGCAGCATAATAGTAAGGAAAATTAAAACAAACCACAATACCACAAGCAGAATTTTAGTAAAAGGTAAATGTCTTTACCTATAATGGAATCAAGCAAAACACAATACATCTTTCTTTAATTTCAGACATTTAGAAGTGTTTGTATATGAAGTATTCACATTTGCAGGGAACAAGAAGTAGCAAATTACAATATTTCCATACTACCTAGTGTAAGATCCTGCCTTAGCTGTAATCATAATTTCAAGAATTCCAAAAAGTTTTGGTTTTAACCCATCTGTATAATCCAAAAGGTCTTGGGGTTGAAACTGTGGCATCCTGAGAGGGAATACACATCTCGGGGGCTAGGAATACTGAAAAACAGGGAGAGTACTGAGAATATTAACTAGGGGATATAAAATGAATTAAGCCATGAGGGACTAAGCCAGCAGAGCATGGTGGAGAAGAATTAAAAAAATTATTTTAAAGTGAAGAAGTGCCTTGTTTCTGTGATCCTAGACCCATCAAGGGTGGTATTGAAGGGGATGCCCATGGAGGAGCTGGACCTGTGAGGGTGTTGGGGTACCAGTGCAGGATGGCAGCCTGAGAGAGAGGGGCTGGGCAGGAGGGCAGGTGGTGAACCATGGACTGTCTCGCTAGCTGTCTGGGACCATGGCAGTCTTTGGATGGGGTTTGGGGGAAGACACATGTCTGACTTTTGGCTTGTTTGTTTTTTCTGGGGAAGCTAGGTTTATACCAGAACTCACCCTTGTTAAGGCTACAAAGCATGGTTTTGAACAGCAAACAGCTGAGAAGAATCAGGTGCAACCCTGGTCTTGGTATAATGTTTCCATTTTTACTATAATAAAATCTAGCTGAAAATATGTATGTCTATTAAAATGGCATGTGACTTGGCAGTTGTCTGTTCATGCAGATAATATAGTTTCACTATAGGCCTCATTCCTTACTTCATGAACAACCAGAAATCCTGGCAGGAATTAATGTGCGTGGGCTGTGCATTTCATCTTAGTAAAATCTGGCTCTTGTTGGTTTCAGGGATGGGACTACAGAAGAAACATGTCATCAGGACTAAGTCTCTGTTTATTCCACTCAATTATTGGTACTTAAATGAGGCATTTGCGTTAAGTGCCGAACTCCCCCTTCCCTAATCAAAGGAGACTGGTGCCCTCCACAAGTCCAGCTTAGATACTGGGGTGTCTCCACAGCTGTGGGCAGAGCTTAAAACAACATAGCTGTCCCCAGCTGCATAGATTCAGGTTGGACGTCCTACAAGCAAGCCAACTCCAATGGATTTGTGGAAATGTAAGTCAGGAAAGAGTGACAATACTTCCTCCCAGCTATGTTTGGCCGGGGCTTGGCAGGCTCACTGTGCTCGTGGAGCTGGCAGCCCCGGGGCCATGGAGTGCTGCTGGCCCTGAGCAGGGGACATGTTGCCAATGGCCAGCGGGCAGCTGGGAGCAGTGAGGAGGGGGCAGGCTGGGGTGAGAAAGCCAAGAGGAGCCCCTGGCGCACCAGGGCCGCAGGGGTGGAAGCAGCTCCCGGGTGAGGCCCTGCTGCGGGCGGCCCCTCATGGCTGCCTCTTGCTCAGGGAGGCAAGGGGCAGTGGGACCCAGAGGCAGGCGGGAAGGTGGGTGTGACAGTGGAGAAAAGGGGTGCTAGTGGGAAAGGCCTTTTTCATTCTCAAATGGCTTTTTGCTTTTTTGGGGTTTTTTTTTGTTTTTTTCCCTTTAACAATTTTAACTGTATCTTCGTTGAGTCTTTTCTGTAGTGGGCCCCTCAGGCTGTGAGGCTGCCCAGGCGATGGCGGGAAGATCAGTAAGCCCTGGTCCCCCAGGCACAGCCCAGGGTGCGGCCGGGCAGCCGGCCCAGGAACGGCCTGGGGTTTTGGGGTGACTGAGCAGAGGCCAGCAGGGAAAAAGGTCTGGCCCCCAGAATGTCACACTTGTTTAAGGATTTTGTGGTTTGGTATACAAAATCACTGATTCCTTTGGCCTTTTTTTTTTTTTTTTTTTGCCTGGCCCAGCAGGATGCTGAGTAAGGTTTTTATAGCTCACACGTTGAATTTGGAGGAAGATTCAGCAGCTTGTGTTTTTTTCTTTTTTTGTGGTGGGGAGGGTTGGCAGTGCAATGATTTACTACTCCTTTAGGCATGCAGACTGTGGGACCATATGGTTCTGAATGTCTTAAAGTTAATTCACTCTGTCACCTAACCTCCATTGCTCCTATTGGGAAAAGCTATCAAGCCCTTACCTGGAAGAATTTAAATGTGGAACACGTAAAAGACATTTCAGAAAACACATAAAATACTCTTCTAGATGAACTTTAAGTCTAGTAAGATCTATTTAATAGCGTATGTGACCAAGAACAAAAGATCTTCTGATAAAGAAATGGTTTAAGAAACAAAATTAATACTTTTGCTAAAAGAATTGGATAAACAGTTATCTTTACTGAGATGGTCTGAGGTATGAAACCTTTATCATATCAAACAATAATGAAAGGTGACATTTAAATCCTCAGCCATTCTAAATTGGTGACTCTGAAAATGAAGCATTACTAATATCTTTGACAAGGAAAATATCTGAGGTAAAAAGAGATGTAGCACAGAGATAAGCTATTTATTTGTACTGACCTCAGTCGATCTTGTCCTTGTTTTTTTAAATATTTTACCAGTCAACATGCTACATTGTATGTCATTCATTAGATCTGTCAGAAGCAGCAGCTTGGGCAAATAGATGGGAAGGATTACGAGAACCCCTGTGAAAGGTAGAAATGGTGATAATGCTGCAGAAAAATGATACAACAGTATCTAAAAATTGCCTTTTGCCAGTGTGCTGAAGATATAACAGACTCCAACAGGAATTGTATAGCCTTTTTAACATGTTTCATACTTGAAATAGGAAGTTGGTTGGGTTTTGGTTTTGGTTTGGTTTTGGTTTTTTGTTTTTTTCCAGGTGATATATATATACATGGTAACAATATATACAAGATCAAATTAAATTATTTTTTTACTTTTTTTTTTAAAGAGAAGATACTTGTACAAAAATGTGCTGATGCAGAGTTGTTAGATGAGAAGGATCTTGTGTCAGGTTGATATTGCTGACCATAAAATAACTACATTTGATTAATCTTTACAGGAAATACTTATTAACTCTAAGTTCCCTGTGCACCTAGTGCACAGTGCTTGTGCTTGTTTAGAGATATAATGTCAGTAATTATCACAGTAATGACAGAATCCTTTTTTTTTTTTAACTAATTAACAAAATAAGGTTTAGTTTATTTTACACAAAAGACTTTAAAGTGTCTTTAGAAATATTCATTCATAGAACAACAAACTGATTTCAGGCCAAATCCTAGTTATTTTATTCACAGAAATATGATCTTAGTACTTCATCTGTTTCTTAATTAAGCAACACATTGAAGTATGTGCTTAAGTGATCCTTATTTATTAGCATAACTAAGCTATTTTTATATTGTTATGAAGGCTAACACACATTTAGGAGTTCTGAGAAACATGAATGTTGTTGACAGCTCAGCACCTCAGTGAAGTACTTCAAACAGTATCTTATTCTAGATACTGTCAGGGAAACAGAAGTTCTCTGTGACGCTCATCACAAATTGTATGTAGTGACACCAAGAGCACTGAAGAGGAAACGGTGTAAGATTACATCTTGGTTACAGCTAGTGGCCACATTAGGCCTTATGCTATGGAGGCGAGAGGCCTAGGTCTGCCACCCTTTCCTCAGGAAATAAGGCTTCATTGTTCGAATTAGGCTGACATGATGGGGAGTAGAATTTCTCCATTATACAGTGTAAATTCTATGGCTTTAAATATAGATCATAGAATGGTTTAGGTTGGAAGGGATCTTAGACATCATCTGGTCCCATGGGCAGGGACACCTTCCACTAGATCAGGTTGCTCAAAGACCTGTTCAACCTGTCCTGTAGGCATCCACAACTTCTCTGGGCAACCTGTTCCAGTGTCTCACCACCCTCAGAGCAAAGAATTTCTTCCTAATATCTAATCTAAATCTACCCTCTTTCAGTTTAAAACTGTTAACCTCTCGTTCTATCACTACATATATATCCATATATATGTATGCCATTTATTTATGAAATTTTGCTTCATTAATTCTTTCAAATTTGTTTAGTCCATGATATCCTAGTCAGGATATTAAATAGCACTCATTATGTCAGTACTTTCCGTTGGAAAACAGTTTATATCTTTGTACAAAATATATATTCTGGAATGGAAATACCTAGGTCTACTTATATGGCAAAAGGAAAAAAACAATACTATAAAATGAGAAATGATTGCTTGTTGTAGAGTTGCATGGGTTTCAGGCCCCAATAATATAAGAATTCCTAAATTCCATATTTTTCTTCTACAGATAGATAGTTGTAAAATCTATTATGACATTAAACAGAGATAATAAAACATGGAGGAAGGGAAATATGTCAATTAAAGTAAATTAAGAGGTAACTGCCTTGGGAATTCTTGCAGAAATGAAGACACTATACTCTGAAATCAAGATTATAAGTTTATAGATATCTTCTGAAATAAACATGGATATATGAAGATATTTCAAGATATTTTAAAGCCTTTCAGTGTTTTCTTAGGGTTTATTTTCTCACTTGTCTGCTTTTGAAGTTCAACCAGTATTAGTTTATTCCATTTACCATGTTTTAAATGCACCTGAAGAATACACTAGCCAAATTCTTTATTGTGAACTTATATGGCTGTTCTGGTAAGGAAAGATCAGTAGCATCATTTAAGTACATTTACATAGAATCCTTCAAATATTAAATCTATTCCCATCTCTTGGTGCTCATGGCAAAAAGGTAGTATCAACAGGTTCCTGGACAGCAGAAACATAAGTTAAATTCAGTTAAATGTTTCGTCTAGTTAAAAATGAGCAGTTGTGAAAAAACCTGGAAGTAGCAGTGAGCTGAAATTTTAAATCCCTAAGCTGAGGTCCTACAGATCAGAAATCATGTTCCAATTCTCAATATAGGTACAAAAAAGTGGAAACTCTGTGCTACGTTCAGCAACACCTGAAAAACAGAGTCCTATACTATTTGTTGCAAACTGAAAAAAGGTCTGATGCAGAAGGTGTGCAGCTATGCACCCTTTGCTGAGGAAGACAGAAGAAAAGCTGGTTGCTCTGGCTCCTTGCTAGAGGCTCCCTTACTGCTGCAGTGATTCCAAGGTAAAATCCAGCTCATATCTTGTTCCTTCAGTATTTCATAGAACACTTCTTTAGATTAGGTAAGTGGCTTTTTACTTATATTTATTTACATATATTGCATTTATCTACCATTGTTAATATTTATGGTGAATGCATATCAGGACCTGGAAAGATAATAACTTAAATCACCTTTTTTACCATGCTGGAGTATAAAATTTCCACAGTCATTCAAATAAGAAACATGCAAGCTGACCAATTGTGTTCAGTATTAGGTGTCACGCTAACAAACATGACTCTTTTTAATTCCTGTAGTTCATCACAGGTGTGAATTTGATGGCCTCAATCTAGTTCTTATTTGGGTATGGTCTAGTCTGTGCTATAACTCATTATTCTTGTCTAATACAATACTAACAGTGGAGAAAGTCTGTAAATTGGAAACAATATAATATGTTAAAAAGCTGAGCAGAAAGTTTATATAGAACTCTAGTTTGCTTTTAAAGAACATCTCCTTCATAAGCACTTGCAATGTATCACATTTTTAAAAAAAGAAGAAAATTCCTTTTCTTATTTCTTTCCTATTTTTTAACTTTATTTGTTATGATTACTGCTATCTCACTGTTCTATAATATTGACTGTTCTACTTGACTGGTTCTTTTGTTGTGCTTGTATTAACTGTGCATTTATTTTTACTTTTCTTTTTTTTTAAACTTGAAAGAAAATAGTATTTTCCTGCCCTCAATCAGCTAGTCGGTACTCCTACACTCAAAGCGACTCTATATAGATCTTTTTTCCCTGCAAGATTTAGTATTAATGTCAAAAGTAGTTGTTGGGGGAAAGGATGTTTCTTTATCAGTCTTTTTTAAAAAAAAACCTGCATTATCAGTTTAAAAAAAAAAAGACCTGGAAGACAGTTCTTACAAGACATCCTTTATACTGCAATACTTCTGACCCGCCATTTAGTCTCTTTTCAATCTATGCACATGAAATTCTCCCTTTTGCTTTGTTTAAATCAACTCATATTTGCATTCAGCAACAGTATATGAAAAGGGAATCAGAAATTTCAGACCATTTTTAACTGGGTATCAGAGGGGGGACTAGAAGAAATAGTACAACCTTTTGGAACATTTAATGAAACAACACTCAAACGTTTAACTCAGTTCTGTACTCTTTAGTATAATAATATACCCTATGTGTTCAGGTATGTCACTGCAGAGCATGTAAAAAAAAAAAATAGTCACTGCTACTAGATTTGTAGCTGAATGTAGAATTATGTTTTACAAATATTTTTTGCCTTATTATACAGAGGCATAAATTAATCTAAAAATCCAAGAATGTGGAAAATTACACTGAGCAGATATAGTTTTCTGATCTAATTCTTGCTACATGCCTTTGGGGTTGATCAGGAATTTTTATAAGGGGCAATCCTGAAAGATTAAGTCACCAGAATGATCTTGTAAGTGGATATGTCAGGCACATGAACAACTTTTTTTTTTTTTACTGAATGTTTTTGAAGCATTATCATTTCTATGCTTTAGTTACAGAATTGTTTCCTGGTGAGTGGTGCAGTTATTCTATATTTTTTTTCTCTGTATGTTTTGTAGTTACTGTGAGATGTGAACACTAATCTCTGCCAATCTCAGATCAGGAGTGCCTTACTATATTGAAGTCACACCAGCGACAGTCCACCAGAAAGATTCTGTGACTTGAGAATTTTGCCTAGCTTAAGAGTATTCCCTGTAATACAGGAGTAAAAACCTAGCTAGTGTCAACAGAAAATACACTGAGTATGAGCAGTAAACTTTCTTTTATTCACACTGAAGAAGATATCACAAATGGTAAGTGGGACACAGCTTTCAGTGGTATGTGTGGAAAATTGTCAGGATTCTTGTCTTTTTCCTTTTTTTTTTTTTTGTGTACTTATGTATTTATATATACACCCCTGCAGTTTGAAAATATATCTGAGTACTTATGCTTCAATTCCTAAAATAAGACCAGAGAACTGAAAGACATGAAAATCCACCTGAGTTTTCAAAAAAAAGACCCAAACCAAAAACAAACCCCAAAAGATAGAGAAAGACACATTTACTTAAAACAGAAAAAAGACCAGCAGTTAGATCTGTAGCACATGTGCATACCCATGTGCTATGGGAATGTAAAGGCAAGACCAGGTTTGATATCCAGGGTACCTTTCTTGTTTTCCATCTGTGACCAAAGTTGCATACTGTGTTTTCTTAGTTTAGCAAATTGTGACTTAATGACTTCCCTCTGACCAAGTTTTCCATCTGAAAAATGGAAAGGGTGCTAAGTTATTGTTAAAGCAATTGAAACATTACTTATAAAAAGAAAGAAATAAGAATTAGATAATACTATAGTTTATAATCTATTAATTTTTGCACCTTGCTGTTTTTCTCTGTACTATCCCGTCAAATACTCAAGAATTCTGAAAAAAAACAGAGATGTTATTCTAAGCTTGCAGAAAACACCTGGATCATTTTAGAACAAACAATTTTCTTCAAACTACATATTTTAGTATTCATTTTTAATTAACATTGGACTAACTTACAGAAACACATTTCTTTGATCTTCTTTGAATGCATTGGTGTGTTCCTGTTTTCTGTAGTGAAATCATAACCTAGAAAATGATAACATTCTTCTGGCTTTGGATGATCCATAACAGTTCCCAGCTGATTTAAGGGTGAGGGAGACTAGATATAGTGATTTGGAAAAGTTTCTAACTATTAGTTGGGTAGTTTCTCCCCTAAACTTCGTTTGCCTTCATTTCTGACTCTTAGCTTGTAGAGACTCATTTTTACAACCTGAAATAAACAGAAGCTTTGTAATTGACTTCAGGATTTGACCCAGCTAAGTTTTGGGGGTTTATTTAATTTATTTTAATGAAAATATAAATAACTTCTGTTCATCTCTGCTAAAGAAGACCTAAAAGAACAGTTCCTACCTTTCTTGCTATCGATGTGATATATCTATATTATAGTATCACAATTAAGCATTTTATATTAATGCCTACTGCTTGGAAAGTCCATTTCAAAAAGTCTGCAATTTTATTCTTTTTGTCTGTGGCACATGAACACAGTGGCAATTACTGCATTATTTTTAAATAAGTGCACTGTAGTGGGTTGACCTTGACTGGCTGTCAGGCTTCCCAACCTGCAGGTCTCTCACTCCCCCTCCTCAACAGGACAGGGAAAGAAAATAAGATGGGCAAGCTCGTGGGTTGAGATGAAGGCAGTTTAACGAAAAAAGCAAAGGCCGCACTCAGAAGCAGAGCAAAACAGGAGATTTATTCTCTACTTCCCGTCAGCAGACAATGTCCAGCCACTGGGAATCAGGGCCTCAGTACAAGTAGTGGTTGCTTTGGAAGAAAAATACCTTAATAATCAAAGTCTTCCCCCCTCCCCCGCCTTTCCTCCAGCTTCTATTACTGAGCATGGTGTCGTATCATAGGGAATATACCTGTGGTCAGTTGAAGTCAGCTGTCCCAGCTGTGTCCCCTCCCAACCTCTTGCCCACCCTCAGCCTATTGGCTTTGTGGAGGGCGAGGGGAAATGGTGGGTTGGAAGGGGACTGGGGAGAAAGCCCTGATGCTGTGGAAGCACTGCTCAGCAGCAGCAAAAACATTGGCGTATTATCAACACCATTCTAGCCAGAAATGCAAAGCATGTCACTATATGGTCTGCTATGAGGAAAGTTAACTCCATCCCAGCCAGACTTAGTATAGCTGTCATCCAAAACAACTCTAATTCCTTTGCCAAGTACAGCAATGTAATAAAGATGTTTTATTATTTGCATTTATTGTCAGTGTCTTTAAAAGGCCATTAAAAATAACAGTCCAAATGTTTCTGTGGTTTGTGGGATCTTTATGTGTCAGTATTAAAGCGAGTCATACTTCACAGTCATGATAGGTTATTGGCATTTTAATCTAAACCAAAAAGTATGGCTTGTTTGAAATATTTTGTTTTCTCCACTTTGGTAGCATCTCCATCCTGTGAAGTATTATGAATGTTTATACATGAAAACTTCCACAAGGCAGAACTCCAGCCTTTATCAAGCACTATATTTCATTACAAAATTGGCTTTGCTCTGCACTCTAGAAAAATATGTCAAAAATATTACACTGTGTAAACCTGTTCTTGGTAATTACATATCACATTGATGTTAGTGAGTCAAATATCAAACCATTTCCTGAAGATATTAATTTAGACCACATGTATCTGATACCACTTAGGCAATTCCACTATTAAATAACGTCTGTGGTTTTACTTCTTAG
>VFFE01007006.1:1347401-1458869 GCA_008921705.1 Burhinus oedicnemus
GGACAGTGGAAGGGTAAGCCATAACAGTGGGGAATGGCTAGATACTAGGAATTGTCTGTATAGCAGTTTTAACTCTGTTATTATTGAGATCTTTTTCTCTAATAGTAATCTTTTCTTTTTTTTTTTTTTTGTCTGTAATAATTAGACTTGAATTCTTTGATTAGATGGTTAGGATTTTAGTTACACTAGCAATAATTTCTTGACTTTGCTCAAGGAGTGTTTCCTTTTGCCAAAACAAGTTTCTGAGTGTATCAACACCCCCCGCTTCCCGACTCCTATATTATTGTTATAGCTCATCATTTTATAAGAAGATGTTCAATACATGTTGTACCAAATAAAAAAATAGCTCAAATTATTATTCACATGTAATAACATGGTCAAGAAGGAAGTGAAATAATATTTCTCTGTCTTTTCAATAGCATCTGCCACACTGACTTCCAAACAAAAGTTTAAGTATATGAATTCCAGGTGATATTGGTTGTTTGCAAGTGACTTGCCATGTGAACAAAATAATAAAAAAAACAAGTACCCATAACTAAAATCTGTGAATCTTCATCAGTAGAATACTTAATTATGTGTACTTCCTTCATGTATTCAAAGGTTTTTCTAGGAACATACTGTACCAGAGCTACATCTTGAGGGATGTAGGGACACAGCCAGCAATGGCATTTAATGAATTATTGGGTACAGGAAGCAGAATATATCTGTATTACACAGGGCTAACCCAGCTTAACATATCCTTTTCGTCAATTTACTGCAATCTGCAGAGATATCTATGGTAGGCAACAAGAAATTGAAATCTAGACCTAGCTTCCCTTTACTGTAGCGGGCAAAGTTACCTCTCAAACTTTGAAGCACAGTTTAGGAGATATTACAGCAAAGGAAGGGAAGTAATGCACTGACTGAAAACATTACTATTTAAGCCTACGTAGACAAACAGTTTTCATTCCGTGGCAAAAACTACTCACTGAAGCTTTAGTGAGTAGCCTAATTAGAAAGGTAACTCAGCCTTCAGTGAAATCCACTGAATTCTCAAGGCTTATTCTGTCAAGGACTGGAGTAATATGGATCAATCTTTATGATTCCAGAAAAACAGATCCTGAACTTGATCCTTCTGATATGTCCAGACTGAAATTAACCCCCAGGGTTTTTTTTTCATTGTTAAATTGTGCAGCGAAAAATGTATGTGATATAACCGGTACTGATATTGACCTATGTGTTATTTTAGCACGACAATTTTCATATATATATATATATATATATATGAGAACACATGTATATACTTATGGAAAAAATACATTTATTTTGGTTTTATGGTATAAATCTATTGAATGATATAAGAATGATGAGCATAATTAGGACCACTTCTCTTAACTTACCCATGGGTCAGTCTGGTTTCATCACTAACTGCAATGCATATATACAATATAATGTATCTATTATGTATTTTATTTAGTTGTGTTTCTTTTTTTCTCCTGAATTATCACTGAATCAGGTTGTTTTCTATTTAACACCTGTAATAGAAGGTATATTATTAAACTCTAAAGTGAAGCTGGTGCTCTGCCAAGATCAACATGCTTGTGGAGAAGGAAAGCTAGTTACAAAATCAGGGGTAAAGATGAATCTACTGAGTTATGGTCCATGTAGCTATTAAGACAATTTAGGATAGCATGAATTCAATTTGTACAGGTATGCCAATGGGAAAACAGATTCAGGCTGTGGGATTTTATATTGAAGTCTACTGCATGGATAAAATAATTTTTCAAAGAATGTCTTTTAATCCTGTTTTGAATTTCTTTCCACAATTTTAAAACTTCCCACCAACAAAATGTCTTTTTTCCTTATGAAATGTTACAAAAGAAACATGTTGGAGACCCAGGCTTGTCTTTGTGGGCCAATTATATATCTTTGGTCATGTAACTTCAGAGCTGCTGAGAAGCTCCTATTGCTCTGGAGAGCAAGGAAGATACCCAGTGTCTGTGTAAGGGTCTAATGGAGACTGTCATTTCACTCCTGACTGTTTAAGGAGTCTTGTTCACTAACAGGCCACATGCGTAGCTGTTGCACACAAACTGCTGGCTTTCTGCTGTGCGGTTGGCAGACTCTTGGGAGGCACTGCAGAATTCGTGGCACTATATCCTAGACAATTATTATATGGCAGGCAGCTGCTGGTTCTTCTGATATACCACAAGGTAATTTGTGTTAATGAATGTCAGAATTGTAGATGTTCTGCTGCTGAGCATTTCAGACCACACGTAGAGAATTCCAACAACTGGCATGCATTTGTCTCCCTTGTCAACTAACAGTGTTATATTCTAGCCTATACCTTATACTTTTTTTTTTTTTTAATTCATGCATAGGTGTGAACCACATGCCACATTTAATCACAAATATAGCTAACAGGGAGACCACCAAATTCTAGCCTATATAGCATTCCATAATATGTTTGACTTAATTAATCAGCTAAGAATACTAATTTGACTGTTCCTGGTATAAAGTAAGTGTCCTTTGTCCCTCTGACAAGGGCAGACTAGGTGAAATTCAAACAATGTCTTGTAATGACAAATCTAACAATAATTAGTAAATAACAGAAATAATCGATATTGTTCAGACACCTTGTCTACAGGGTAATTGCAAATCAGTAACTGTCTTTTTCTAACACTTCTCTACTGTACCATTGAAAGTTTTGCCAACCTTGCTCTGTATAAAGAAGTCCTTCAATACAGAGGAATTTGTTAACTATTGAGTTCGTAAAGGTGTTTTCCCTTACAGATTTTAGTCAAAATCTAATTCATTCCTCTATGTCAATAGCTCTTGCTCTGCAGTCTTCAAGGGTTCATGGACTAGCTCTCATGGGTACATGAAAAGCAATTTTAAAAAATAAGCCTGTGTGCATGAAGCTTGGATTTGCAATACAGCGTCTGTATCATCATTGACTATTTTAATTTGCAGACTTAAAAAAAAAAGATTAAAAAAACTAGCTTACTGCAGAGTTGTGAAGATATGAGCTTTCAATTTTACAGAAGGAGACCAGACAGAAGATGATTAAGTGACTTGCCAAAAAATTCACACGACAGAGCAGAACAGCAAACTGAACTGCAATGGTAAGTTCTTTAAATGCTAACTTTATAAAACATGCTGAAAGTGTCCCTCATCAAGTGCAACTGAAAAGCCTGAGCATTCACGATGACTGATTGCATTAAACACTGCCTGCTGCGGTCACAGTGGACTTTTCTGATTTATATCACTTTAGCATCTGCTCTGAGTTCTAGAAAGCGTTTGGTAGAAACATCAGTTTATAAACTTCATCACTTTTCTGGAGAAAAGCATTGTGAAAGTCCTTTACAGAAACATTTATCTGTTTCTGAATAGTGGGGTGAGGTAATATTTTACTGAATATTTGCAGGAATATGCCAGAAATTGAAAGTCTACGGAATGGAAAATTCTGTGATTTCTGAACTTGTTACATTATGATTCTTGGAAAAGATAATGCTAATTCAATCCAAAATTTTTTATCATTATTTTAATGTATATTTTCTGTAAAAGAGATGCTCTCGAATTAAAATTATGTTGAAACAAAAATCTTAATGCTTCATAATGATACCAGAAGAGAAGTATGCTTTTGCTGAATTAAATTTGTCAAAATAGTACGTTCTTGCAGAATGTTTTTATTTATATGACAAGAAAATATTTTTATTTAAGTGACAAGAAAATATTCTATTGGAAACATTTTGACCAGCTCAGATTGCTTCTGAGTGTACCTACTGCGAAGCCAAGACACTGAGGAGTACTTTCTGACTTTTCTTCGTGTCTGACATAGCCAGTATAAGAGAAGTTATTAAATGCTAGGGCAAAGCTGAAGATAGTGCTGTAGAGGCATTGTCCAATTAATATAATTATTGTTTTTTCAGTGCTGCTAGTTTTCATAGCTTCTGAGACTGCAAATCAGCCTCTCTTCTTGCTGTCATGCATATCACCAGCAGATGTAGCGTTAGCGCCATAGGCACAGGCCAGATAATCCTGAATTTGGAAAGCAAAGAATGTCATGTAATTATTTTGCAGCCTAACATAATGTGGTCTGTTTGGGGAGCCAAAAATATGCAACTACATCTTTTCTGTTGATGTTTTACAATAAAGTTGTCAGCCAGATAGCAGTAGGGTGAGGGAGGCAGAGTGCTGTGCAGAATGCACGTGTGCTATAGTGACAACCCACAATACAACCTACAGATACAGCACAAAGGAGCAAAAAATATCTCTTCAAAGTAGATGTGTTAAGTCAATGGCATTAATGCATAACTGAAAAATGAACAATACCTCTAAATGAGGGTAGATTTAGATTGGACATAAGGAAGAAAATTTTATGATATGGGTAGTGAGACACTGGCACAGGTTGCCCAGAGATGTGGATGCCCCATCCCTGGAGGTGTTGAAGGCCAGGTTGGATGGGGCTTTGAGTAACCTGATCTAGTGGAAGATGTCCCTTCCCATGGCAGGGGGGTTGGAACTAGATGATCTTTAATGTCCCTTCCAAGCCAAACCATTCAATGTTTCTATCCATCCTGTGAACCTTTCAGCAGCACAAAGAAGGCAAAGAATTGCCTGAAGACAAAGAGTGGTAGACTCTTCTTCCTCTTCGAATAATTCCAAACTGGCATCAGTGGACCTGAATTTAAAAAACTTTGGAGGATGACTCCAAATACCAAGCTATATATTTGCAGTCTGAGGTTATCATCTCATTGCGCCTTGCCACCTTCTCATTAGTCTTTACTAGCACATTTTAATCCTTTGTCTTCCATATATCATATCCTATCATATCATATACCATTACCTTCCTGTTTCTCAGCCTTCTCCCCCATCCCTTTCTTATGTTCCATTTGTTTCCAGTTTTCTCTTACAAGGCCAGTCTCACCACCCCACTGCTCACCCACTGTTTTGTGTACTTCACATTTAAAAGATTTTTTTTCTGAGATTAATGCATCAGCCAAAATATATACAGTGACTGCCCTATACTAAATTGTTCTGTTCCTTGCATCTTATTGATTCATACATAACTAATTCAAGAATTCTTAACAGGCTACTTTCAAGTCAAGACCAACTCAGTCATATTTTAAATGGGTGAAGAAGTTTTACTTTCATGGCCCACATCTTGACTCCTCATGTTTCTTCCACACTATTTCACTAGATCCTCTCTTGGCATCAAGGGTAAATTTAAATACCTACTTTTTAGGGAAGATTTTTGGTCTTTTATGCTGCCAACCACAGTTTTGATTCCTGAGTTGAATAGTATTGGGTAGCATAGTAGCTATCATATAAGTGATCGAGAGGTTGCAGTTGAATGACTAACACCATGATTATAAATTTTACCCATTTTCTTCATTTAGATTAAAAGAAACTTAAAATCTATTGAGCACTTGATGATGACAATGTTGACAATGATAATGACTAACATTAGCAGTAGCCTTGTTAGTTGCCTTAGGGATATTTTGCAACCATGAAAAGGAGGGAATGATAAGGGACGGTAAGAAAATTAGTTCAGGAAACAATTTTTCTGAGAATTAATCTGAGCTCTGGAAAAGAATTTTTTTTTTGAGTTGCGTGTATGGGTCAGATATAACCTTTCTTCTTTTAAATTTCGGCTTTTTCATCTCACTAATGGTAGCACAACATGTCTGGTGATTAGTGGGCAAGTTGGCTTGTACTAGAGCCCAGAATACAGGCTTTTTTTAAAACTAAATAGTATTAAGAATAAGACAGTATCAGGCCAATAAAAATTATAAAAGAGAACTTAAAAATCAATAGTATGAAATAACAATTCTCCATCTTAATGAGATAAAGTCAATGCATGCATGTTGGCACAAAGATACTTGCTTTCCACTGTTACCAAATTTTATTTTAGGTCTATGGTTCAGGAAAGAAAAGTTTTTAAAACTTATATTTTTGAAATTCAAGACTTCTCTCAAAGAAACTAATTTCTTCTTACCTGTATGAATCACAGTGAGCAAAGTGGCAGATTACACATTACAAATCAATACTAGGGTTCAGATTTTATTACAGAACCACTCAAGCTAGGCTCCTTTGGTTAATGATATCATCTGGACTCCACGATGATTAAGAGCATAGTAATACATTCTTCCTCATTCATTACCTTGCAGATAATAACCACATATTTGATTACATTTGATTACATTATAAGCAATATGCTCAAACTTATATACAAAAAAGCAAAGAAAAGCTTTTTGAATGTAATTAAGGTGTAAAAGAAAGTTCTGTTTAACAAAAAATATTTTATTCATAAGTTCTGGCATTTTATGTCAAAAGAAAGAAAGGAAAACCAATCTCCTGCCAATAAAATAAAAAAGAAGAAAAAAAAAAAAGAGAAGGAGGCTTAGTATCTGATAAAGGAAAATAATACAGAAACAGATGTTCTTTACCATTTATAATACATTTATAATACCATATTTTTCATCTTAGGACAGAACAGAAAGATTGCACCATGGAAAATTTTCTGTTACCTGGTGGTAAGTAACAGACCTGCTGATTCACTGGTACTGTTTTGGCTTTATCTCCCAGTGTTTTTCTCAAATGTGTCCAGATAGCAGTAGTAGTTTGTATCTGATTTTTCACTATTTGTTATGCAAATTATTAACACATCTCCCACAACAGAGGAGGGAGAAAGTCCTAAGAGCTTCACTTGGCCATAGTTTCTTGATAAACAATTCCCTTGATATTTACACATTCAAGACATCTGTCTCACTTTGTCTGCAATTTTCAGAGGCAATATCATGGTGCAGTGTCAAGGGAAAAAGAAAACACAAAACGTGAGAGTTTAAACAGCAGAAAAAAACCAGCTGGAAAAATGCTGGGAAACAATTGAGACACCATAGTTGGTGTTAACATTTAAAAGGGTGTTCAGTTATACTCTAGACTCTTCTTCTATTTTGTGTCCACAAGTAACAGCAACATTTTTTTCATTATCTGGCCTCTGTGTTTGTCGCTCTCCGTTCTACTATTTAAACTACAAACTGCTAGAGTTTACAAGAATTGAAAAATATTTTCTTGAAAAGATTCTCTGAAAGGGAGTGGTGTTGTATGAACTAGTATTTGTGGCGGCTGGGCAGGTGGTGGGAAGTTAGCCATTGATGGGGGATTTAAAGACAAGTTTTCTGTGGGGCACATGAGAAACAAGGCCAAGAAGATCTACCGTGTTTGAAAAAGATTGCTCCATAATTGAAAATCTTTTTGGTTATTCTTTTCAAAAACAGATTTGACAAGGACTCACTGGCTTTAGCGATATTTTAACTGGAAAGGAGCACCATAACGTGCCTTTCATAGAAAATACACATCAAGCTTTGGCATCTGTCACTTGTGTATGCAATATTTATATTGGATGTGTAATTATAGTATCTAAGTACTGTTCAAGGATTGAAAATACAAGTTATGTCTAAACCAGGAGCATTTTAACAACACAGAGTACCAGTTTACCATCTCAACAAAGCTGAATGACAACGGAAAGAGAAGGACCTCTCAGAATTAATACAGTCCATGCATCATAAACAAAATCCTTAAAATGGATTTGACAGATACTAGGAACTTGTGTAGTGATAGAACCCTGGTATAATGTACTTGTTTACTTCTTCTCTTGAAGAGTTAAAATAGTTAGAATTTAAAATGGAAATGTTTTGTAGTTTAAAAATGCTTTCAGCTAACAAATATACAATTAGACAAAACATAGTCTGCAGGAAATTTGAAAGGTTGTTTATAGATATAGGAAATTGTAGTATATTATAAAACCTACCAATTTCATTTTTTTTATGTATTTTCTTATTTTGATCAGTTTTACCTAAGAGATACCTGGAGTTGTATATTAACAGTGCATAATTTGGTAATTTCTTATGAAGTCTCAGGCAGAGAGAGGTCTTAGTAGTAGAATATAGTTCTTGTTAGATGCCTGTTCTCTATTAAGAGGATTGAGCAGAAAGTCTGTATTTTAGAGAGGAAAGTTCACCAGGGTTTAAAAATGAACAGTATCTTTCATTTCTCCTGTCTTCCCTGGGTTTCACTACAGATCTCACCGTTTTCACCCAACCCCATCTCTCTGATATGCTCACTGGTACCCTCAGCAGCTAGAAATGTGTAAGGAGCTATGCTGCAAACCACATATCTTAGTTTCAAAACTTTACACTTGCATATCTGAAATAAGAGTTGTGATAGCACTGAACCCTGAAAGATCTTGTTTGTCATTGGGATGACATGCTTAGGGTGCAAAAGTTGCCTATCATTAATTTTTGGGACTATTTCAAAAGGAATGATTGATGGTAAGCTCAGTGTTAGCCAGGACACATTATGTATGCCACATTCAGCAATATGCTACATGGATGTCTGGGTTTTTTGCTCCAAGGTCACATTGGTAGCCAGTCTGCTTCGGCTGATGGACAGAGTTGAGCTAACAAACCATAACAGTATTAGACAAAAAGTCTGAAGCCAGCCTGGGAAGGACAAAGAATTTCTCTAGAAACTACATATTGTTGGTAAGAGACCAATATTATCATCCAAGGAGTCCAAAGAATAGAAAGGTTACAGAGTTAGGTGGGCTGAGATCAAGATAATCTTTTGCATTTCTTAAGAATGTGGGTGTATCTATATGAGCATTTGAGTTTGAGTCTTTTGAAGCAAATCTCCTATCTGCTGCAAAAATCTCATGTCCCAGATGAAGTCATGGCAGCAGATACACTCCAGGAGTGTGCCTAGTGTGTTCCACCTGCTAATAGGCATGCAGTTTACAAAATCAGAATAGGGCTGAAATAAAACCTCTTGAAGCACAAGCAATATTGATGTCTCATTGTCAGCACAGTTGTTTTGCTCCTCAGATCTGTTTCATTTGGGCAGCACTACGCATTAATACAAACATAGCCAGTGGCTGTTTCTACATGTAGGATAGTAGGCAGTTTATCTCTGTGTATGTTCACTGCACGGATGTTTAATAGCTGGCAGAGCTAGTTGTTACAGGTAATTGAAAGTCTGGCAGGACTGCCTTTATAGACACTGCAATAACCTTTCCCAAGGGCTTTGAGAATTTTTAGGTAGTGGTACTGGCAGAGGGTCTTCTTGTAAGTGATGCAAGAAGTTCTCATGACTTCAGTGGTCTGGCTGTGACAGGTCCTGAGACTGCCCATAGCTTTGTCTGCACCTTTTTCTTAGAGGACTCTTTTTCTCCAGTTTCACTTCTAGTTGACAGCTTTCCATGAACGGCTCTCTGGGTTGTGAGAGTCCCTTCAGAGTCCTTAAGATCTTTCCCTTTCCAA
Source organism: Burhinus oedicnemus (assembly GCA_008921705.1). Classification (NCBI taxonomy): domain Eukaryota; kingdom Metazoa; phylum Chordata; class Aves; order Charadriiformes; family Burhinidae; genus Burhinus; species Burhinus oedicnemus. Next base: position 1,356,704 of record VFFE01007006.1, read on the forward strand.
CATACAACACTTGACTGTGAGCTGGCTCTCAGAAAGCTCCTCATCTTTTAATACATTCATGATGCCCATGTGCTAACAACTAGTTCTCACTGTGCCTATGCTTGCGCGCAACTAAGAAAATCAGCTAGCAGAGATATAACAGTTGTCACGGCAGTTTCCAGGCTGCTTCTTCAGGGAATTTCTTCCATATGCTTCTTCTATAGGGATCATCTTCCTTGAGGGAACTTCTGGCAGCTTGCTTATGCAGGTGAGTGTTGGCTTCTGGAGGTTTTTGCTTCTATCAGCAGGTAAAGGAGCTGTGAGAGGAGATGAGCAGACTGTATAGTACCAGGCTGGATGAACAGAATATTGACGGGGTTGGCTTCTGGAGGCTTTTGCTTCTATCAGCTCTGACAGTCAGCTTGTGTTGTCAGTTCCTGGATTTTGGGGATATTGACCGTGTTTTTAGGGAGATATTGCAGAAACAAGAGCCCAAGCCCCATGGTGGATAGAAGAAAGGACAGCTAGTGACTGTGCTCAGAGGAGAGTGGATCAACTACCATGATGAGGAAGGCTGGAAACTTATGGCTTCTGGCAGCAGGAGGAAGGCTCCTTCTCTGCCTGCAGAGCTGCAGTTACAGAGCAGGCAGTTGCCTGGGAACCTTGCCCTGGGAACAGGCAAGGAGGGACAAGAACAGTCAGAGCAGGCATCAGAGCTAGCTGAGTCTGAAACAGGGCGTCTGCATGAAGAGGAAAAAGTGAATGATAGCAATCCAGCTGGCTTCAAGAGCGTGTTGAGGACAATTTCTGTATGTGGGTGATCAATGATTCAAGAAGGGGAGATACTCTGCTGGACGTGTGTCACGGCTTGGCCTCAGCCAGCAGCAAAGAACCACGCGGCTGCTTGCTCACCCCCGCACAGCTGTAGGTGAGAATCAAAAGAAAAAGGCAAAACTCGTAGGTTGAGATAAAAGTAGTTTAACAGAACAGCAAAGGAAAGAGGAAAACAACAACAGTAACCTTGATAAAGGAATGTACTAACATGATTACTGCACCGACTGGACCTAGGAAGCCCCAGCCCACTCCCAAGCAGTGACTTCCTGCCCCCTCTCCTGGCCAGCTATTGACTGGGCGTGGTGTGACATGGTATGGGATATCTGTGTGCTGTGCCAGATCCTTGAGAAAATTAACCCTATCCCCCCTGGAACCAGGACAACAAGTTAATCACAAACAAGGAAGAGCTGGTCAAAGATACAAAGGTCAAAAGCAGCATTGGCAGCAGTGACTGAAACTTCCTGAGAAGAGTTAGCAAAGCTATGTAAAGTCACAGCCCTGGACTTCAGTGGAACAGGATTCAGGTTTTTGAGGGCTCTGTTTGGCAGGGTTCTGGAGGGCCAGGGTGGAAGATATCTGGCTAATCTTCTAGGACAGCCTCCGCAAAAAGCACGGTTGATTCCAGCGTGCACATGTAGCAGAAGGCCTGCTTGGATGAACAGGCAACTCCTGACTGAGCCCCTATACAGAAAGGCATCGTACATAGAAGGTACAAGAGGGGACAAGCCACGCAGGAGAAATACAGACATATTGTCTGAGTGTGCATGGACAGGGTTAGGAAAACCAGAGCTCAGGTGGAGTTGAAACAGAGGGACATGAAGGGCAACAAGAGTGCTTCTGTAAAAAACAAACAAGAAGGGCAACAAGAGTGGCAGCAAAAAGAAGGCTAAGAAAAGTTAAGCTTAATTAAGCAGTTGATCAGTTCTCAGGGCCCTAAGTATGCCAATAAGCCTTAATTGCTCTGACACCCCACCCACATTGTTTGCTCACAGGCCCAGGCGTCCAGCCTTGCTCTGATCTATGCCATAAGTAAGTGTCTGTCTTCAGTCCTGTTCCCTACTGTCTTGACTTACTGATTGCATGGACCCAAAACTTACACCATAGGTAGTCTTTTTTCCAGTCCTCATTCTGGTCCTGGTCCTGTCTCCTGGCTGGCTCATGCACATATTACAGGTAGCTTGTCTCCACTCTGGCCTCATTTCCTGCTGTTCCTGAGTTGGTGTCCTGAACAGTCCCTGGATATGACTCGTTACCTTGATTTTTCTGAGTCTGTTGACAGAACCTGTCACTGCCACCAACTTGGCCATACTCAGGTACAGTGAGATTGTATTGATTTACCCAGGGCAAACTGTGACTGTCCCACATATTTACTTTATGTGATGACATCATGGGCTGTGTAGGCAGAGGGAGAGCAGTGGATGCTGTTTACCTTGACTTCAACTTGTTAAATATTCATTTTACTACTGACTTTTTCTGTGACAAAAGATCTGTTTCACTTGCTATTTTTTGTGGCTGCACATAGTATGTACAACCAGACAGAGATGAAAAATGACTGGTTAATTTTAATTCTTGTAGGTATCTCTGTCAATTAAAAGTAATATAATCGGATCACAGGAGAGGAACCTGAGTGTTGACTGATGGTAGATACACACAAGAGTGTAACTTCCCTTTTTAAAGGAAACTGTTCTGGTAAAAATCCTGTGGACTGTGATATTCTGTATCTCTTTTTTTGTTTGTTTGTCAGAGAAAGGGAGTTTATACTGATGGTGTGCGAGTATAAGGAAGACTGTAGTAAAAAAGTCTGAGGTGATTAGCAACATCCTAGGGAATCCTATACCCAAGTAAAAGAAGGTTATCAGAAGTAGTCAACATGAATTCACCAAGAGGAAGTCATGTCTAACTAATCTGATAGACTTCTACAATGGCATGACTGGATGGATAGATGAGGGGAGGGCAGTGGATGTTGTCTACCATGACTTCAGCAAGGCTTTCGACACCATCTCCCACAGAATCCTCCTAGGCAAGCTTAGGAAGTGTGGGCTGGGTGAATGGACAGTGGAGTGGATTGAAAACTGGCTGGCAGAGAGAGCTCAGAGGGTTGTGATTAGTGGCACAGAGTCTAGTTGGACATCTGTGACAAGTGGTGCTCCCCAGGGGCCAGTACTGGGTCCAGTCCTGTTCAACATATTCATCAATGACCTGGATGAAGGGACAGAGTGTACCATCAGCAAGTTTGCTGATGACACAAAACTGGGAGGGGTGGCTGACACACCGGAAGGCTGTGCTGCCATTCAGCGTGACCTGGACAGGCTGGAGAGTTGGGCAGAGAGAAACCTCATGAAGTTCAACAAGGGCAAGTGTAAGGTACTGCACTTGGGAAGGAATAAGCCCATGCACCAGTACAGGTTAGGGGCTGACCTGCTGGAAAGCAGCTCTCTGGAAAGGGGCCTGGGAGTCCTGGTGGACAACAGGATGACCATGAGCCAGCAATGTGCCCTTGTGGCCAAGAAGGCCAATGGCATCCTGGGGTGCATCAAGAGGTGTGGCAAACAGGTCTTGGGAGGTTATCCTCCCCCTCTACTCTGCCCTAGTAACACCACATCTGGAATACTGTGTCCAGTTCTGGACTCCCCGGTTCAAGAAGGACAGGGAACTGATGGATAGGGTACAGCAGAGGGCTACAAAGATTATTAGGGAGCCAGAACATCTTTCTTCTGAGGAAAGGCTGAGGGACTTGGGTCTTTGTAGTCTGGAGGAGAGAAGACTGAGGGGAGATCTCATCAATGCTTATAAATATCTAAAGGGAGGGTGCCAGGATGATGGCAACCAGTCTTTTTTCAGTGGTGCCCCGTGATAGGACAAGAGGTAATGGGCACAAGTTTGAACATAGCAAGTTCCATCTAAACATGAGGAGGATCTTCTTTCCTTTGAGGGTGGCAGAGCACTGGAACAGGCTGCCCAGAGAAGTGGAGGAGTCTCTGACTCTGGAGACATTCAAAACCCACCTGGTTGCCATCCTGTGCAACCTGCTCTAGGTAAACCTGCTCTGGCAGGAGGGTTGGACTAGATGATCTCCAAAGGTCCCTTCCAACCCCTGTGATTCTGTGATCCTCAACTGTTTGTTTTTCTCTGCACTCTGAAGGAAGACCATGAGGTATTGTCAGGGACAACAATGCAACAAATAATATGATGGCCAGATTTATCTCCACTGTAATTTCTGATGTAATTCTAGAGAGCTGTATTATGGTAAATTAAAGACATAAGCAGTATATTTTGTATTTGCCACCACTGAAGCTTAAGTCAGCATGATTCTCTGGAGACAATAAACAACCTTAACTTTTTATGTTTGTTTAGGTCCCTATAAGAAACAGGCTAGTGTCACAAAACTCTCCTGTGTGCCTTAGGGTTTGTTTTCTTTGATGTATTTTGGTTTTTGTAATCTTTTATGAAACTCCTAAACTTCCAACTGTCTCTATGGCAATATTTTATTTTTTTTCTAATCTAAATTTTCTATCAGCAGTTATGGATACAGATTATCATCTTGAGTCATTTGATATGTTTATGTTCTCTAATATATCAGATCAAATTAAGTGTAATACATGGGTTATCCAGTACATTAAAAGTACTTTCATTTGCATCTTGGCTATCTACATTACTACAGCCATGAACAGTAGTAAGTGCCAATAGTCTGCTGTTTAGGTGTTACTGCATAACCTGGTATTATTTCTTGTCATGTTGTATGTGTGATATGGGCTGTAGGTACCTAACCTTAACTTCCATTTCAAGCTATTATACAGATAAGGCAAACTGTTCAGTGGGTGTAGCAAACTATTAATTTCAGTGGAGCAACTCTGTGTTACACTAGCTAACGGTCTTCTCTTGATTCTCAGAATAGCATATATATGAGGGAGGCATCAAATTAAAGGCGTTCAATCCCTTTAGCTTGTGCTTTAGATTTAGTTCACAAGCATCTGTGGAATCCTGCTTGTGCCATAAGAATAAAAGGAAATTTTGCAAAGAGCTGCTGATAGGAAACTCCACATAATTCTTAAGATGATGGGTTTTATATGACTGGATTTTATTTACATGATCCCTAACTTCAGGTTATTCTCTTATTCCTGTGGCTGTTTCCCTGTGAGGACATATTTACCCATGTGACACCACTGGTTTTTGTTTGTTTGATTTTCCAGCAGAATGTGTCTTCTATCTATGTGCTTTTTCACTGTGCACACAAATGGGAATTCACAAGGCTGTGTGGCACTATTTACTGTCCAGATCTGGGCAGAAAACAAAAACAAACAAACAAACAAAAAAGCAGCCTCAAGTTTTCTGCTAGTGTAGTTTGCATTTCTCTGTCTTACATGTTTGAAGTTGAAATGAGTATTTGCAATTTTTAACTTCTGGGAACATTGCCCTCTGAATGATTACTATGATACCTACCTTAGGCAATAACTAAGGAAGGAAAAAAAACCCAACACCTTCTAAGAAGTTTGTGTTATAAATCACCAAAAAGTCTGATGTTTGACCTATGAACTCTGTACTGCTCTCCCAGAGTTCTCCGTTTAATTTCAAAATATCTAACTTCTAAATGGATTTCTTTCAAAAATAGACACAGGGTAAGGAGGAAAAGAAAGACAATTTGCTTCTTAAGACTTATACAACTGAAAGGCAAACTTCTCCTTTCTTATCTCTTATCCTATGATATCTTGAGAAACTAATTTTGGGTGTTGTTCTGTGGGAATAGAAAGCCTGTGTTGGTATCTCAGGACTGGATTTCTGCATTTGATGGAGATGGGAGAAAGAATCTGGAATTTGTCACTGACACTATCTGAACTACCTAGTCTCTAATATCTATTAGGTTCTGAGATACTGTGCTCTTTATCAGCTTCCATAGTTAACAGCTGACTTATTAGAGCACTCTTTTCTCTTTTAAAAACAAAGCTTGTTGTAAGAAAATTAAGATTTTTGTAAGAATTTTCTACATAGTCCTTGAGATCCTTCCTCTTAAGGTTGTCTCTATTTACATACATGAGTCTGCAGCTGTATGAGAATTTGTTGAACCTCTATAGTTAACAACAATCAACCATTGTACCTAAAAGGCTTTAAGTGTGTCCTTCTGGATACAAGTTCCTCTATTGGAATAGCCTGGACACAATACAAGAAAAGGGGAGGGGAGACCTGCTAGTGGAAAGTATTCACACTGGCTAATCTCAGCCACACCAGTCTTCTGCGCTCTTATTGTGACCTGTTATTCAAGAAGGCCATGTGCTGCTTGAGAACTTCCTATGGAACCTCCTTTTTACCCCAATGAATGGAGGAAGGGTGTGTTGTTGGGGTTTAGGTTTTGGTGGTTTTTTATTCTCCAATATGAAAATAATTTTCTCCATTTTTTGAATACTTACATTCAGTGAAACGGCCCTAGAATTGTTACATTGTTCTCAATAATTTTAAATCTGACCAAGGACACTTTTTTTTTTTTTCCCCCACTGTTGGTGGCAGGGGGAAGCTCTCTGAGCTCTCTACTTTCAGCTCACAGATTTCCCAAATTCTTAATTAGTGCAAAGCCATATTAACACAGGACTTTTATATTTGTAGTAACATCAATCCTGTTGAGCCATCTTATGTTTCTGCGAACTAGAAATGCTTTTTGAAAACAGAAAAGTGATCTTCTGTTCAAGTCTGGCAATGCTGTATCTATCTAGATATTCAACACAAAGAATTAAAATGATGGTTACATAGGCAGATGTCTGAGATGTGGTAGAATGCGTGAACGTCAAAGGGAATGCTCAAATGTAGAGACACACCTCTTGTAGAAAAAAAAGAACTCCAGGTACAGAAGGGCGGGGGGGGAAGGGGGCAGGATTGCATTTAAGGGAGGGGTGCAGCTTTATTAGTAATAGTGTATCTAGAACTTTTCATGGTTTGTTTTGGGGACTTTTTTTTCATAGAAAACAAGTAAACGCTAGGGAGAGAATTTAAGGAACATGTTTGCATTAAAGAGGTGGGGATAATTAGGTACCAAAATCAGATTTAAGCTGGAAAACTACAGATCTTCAAATAATCACAAATGGCTTTCTGAAAGAGATTTCCAAACAGGAATAGATAGGCCCTTAAAAAAACCCAAACAAACAAAAAAAACCCCACGTACCCCCAAAAGAACTCAGTCACATTTGATGGACCACAGTGCTTTTAATGAAAGAGTTTATGATGTGATGCCCATTGTAACAAGGGGTTGATGACCCAAAAAAATCACTTTGAACCTTAAAATGACCTCATACACTGTTTTCATAAAAAGGTCACAAAAGTATCCTTTAAAAAGGTACTTTTTGTGGAAAGAAAAAGTTATTTTGAAAGAGTATGGGATAAATCAGGTCTTAGTCCATCTATATTTATTTTACTGCTACAGGTTACCTCCAGCATAGGTTTAATTCATAACTAGAATTACATCATCCTAATATTGCCTGAGAAAGGCTCACATTTCTGTTAACTCACTTTGGTTCGATCACTACTGGCTACTCCACAAAGAAATAGAAATTGAGGATGATAATACTATGGAGCTAGCAGCATAACTGCAGCTGAATCATAGTGGAAAAAGTCTCTTGAAAGGTCCATGGTATTATTTTTTTTTTATTCCTGAAGATTGGGCTTTTATTCATTTCCCTTCTATTACATTTTTACCAGTGACTGCTTTCCTTTCCTCATTGCAGAGTACTCTTACTTTGTGGCTTACACAGAACACTGAAAAATACAGTATTTTAATTACAAGTTTATTTATTGACTGAGTTTGATGCCAGCCTGGGAGTTGTGGATGTAACTCACTAAAACTCTCTTCCTGGATCATAATAGTGGAAGATTTAGTCTCACTAGGTACTGGAGGTCCATACTTTCCAGTCCACTTGCTCTGTTTTTTTTTCCCCTCTCTTTCTCTCTCCTCGTCACAAACTAATAGCTGATACATCATGATGCGTAAAAAAGGAATTATTAGTTGCATTAAAACTTGCAGTTTAAATGGCACAATATAAAATGAAGATAACCCTCCAGAGAGATTCATATCCCCAAGCTTCCTAATTACTCTAACTATGAAGATATCTCCTTCAGCAGCTTCCACTGGCTCAAAGAGGTCATGGGGGAATTAGCTGGTGCTATTTTTACAAGTCAGCAATTACAACCTCCTTCTACATAATCATGAATTACATCATCAGCATTCTGCCCACTACCTACACAAGAACCTTTTCCAGCCCAGGTGATATAACAGCTGGCAGTAAAAGAAACTTCAAATCAAAAAGGGTCAGGGGAGCTTAAAGCTATGGCTACTTATAACCATTAAAATCTCTGCCTCTATTGGAGACTTGCTGCATCTGGAATTCCAATTTGATTCTCTTTAAAGGTTATTTTTTTTAACTTCCATTTCATATAAATTAATGCCACAGTAGATCTCTACAGAAGATGTCACCACTTGTAATTTCTGGGACTTAAAATTAAGTACATGAATTCAAGGATTTCTAGTCAAATTCGTATTTTTTTTCCTCGTCTTTCTTCTTTGAAAGATGTATGCTTTCTAATTGGGTTTGGCATTTTATTGCAAAGCATTCTTTGTTCTACTGTTGGTGATTTGCAAATGTTTTATCATTTGTCTGCTCACATGATGACCTATAAAAATACTTATAAGGTGTTCTTTTATTGTAGGATAATAATATAAATGAAAGAACTTTTAGAGTGTGTCTGAGATTTATTCCTTATTTAAGAATTTCATCATGTCTTATATTTTTCTTAGTCTGACTTAATGAAAATAATTTATTTGGAGAAAAGAAGCAAACAAGCCCTTATGTTGTATTCAAAGCTATTGTGCTGTTTTGTCTGGTTTTCTTTTCAGTATTTTGAATCTTTTTTCATAATATACTTAAGATGCACAGTCTGGTTAATATCTGTATTGCTTACAGTTCACTAAACAGAAAATAAGCCTGTAAGATTTTTCTTCTTTTGATGACTTCGCAGGGTTCAGTTGCTTATAAGCATAGCTTGAAGTACACAGTAAAAGTTAGACACTCTAGCATCCCTTCTTAGCGAATTCTAATAGTGAAATAAATCAACAATGCAAATATATGGACTGAGTATTAAACGCAAGATCAAACCATGAACTACCTAGGGCTACTTAGGAACTTCTTAGGGTAGAGCTGCTTTTTTTTTTTCTTCCTTTTCTCTTCCCAGTAAAGTAATACTTTCTTATCAGAATAAACCACTACCTGATACACTATGTTACTCATTTTAGTACAGGTCTTTATACCTTAAAAAAAAGAACAAAAAAACCCCAAAAAACCCAACCAACCCCTACCCCCCCAATTCATTCATTGCCTATAAAATTACCTCTTTAGTCTTCTATATATTTTGAATAAGGCTTTAAAAGGTAAAATCAGTAGTAGGATTTTTCTTTTTCTTTTTTTTTCCACAATGTGAAACCATTTCTATGATGCACGCTGAATTTTGCTAGTAACTCTTAGCATTGTTCAGAATTATTCAGGCTTTCCCTTGTGGGAAGGTAAGTACGTCCCTCTGCACATTCAAAAAAGCAGTAAAAAAAAAATATATAAATGTTTTCAGTTTTTGTTGACTTCTTTTTCCTTTATCAACCATAGCTTTAACTGAAGGTCAATGTTAAATACATACGTAAAGTGAATGAATCTGACTGTCTCTGATGCTTAAAAGGGCAGCAGTGGAGTATCTCCAGCCTTTCAACTGGACAACTGCTTTCTGTGTTACATCCTTGTACTGATGGCTAGCTCTTCCCTGGCACCTGAGAACTTTATGCAGTGCTCCATGCTTTTTTCCCACTACACTGCCAAAGCACAGCATCTTCCTTTTGGGGAATTTCACCAAGAAGCTCTAAATGTTTTACTCACACAGTTTAAGATTTTGGTAAAGCAGACATGTTTGAGTAATAAAAGCTGCAAAAATAGTTATCCTTTCTGAAATTAACTGGGAAGTCAGAAATTGAAAACAATAAACAGACAGAATAGAAACGCAAGTAAGTCCATGAAAACACGCAAATGCTCTTCTATTGAATATATTTGAAAATGAAATGCTGGATACCATACATGTAGTTGGAGAGCAGGGCATATATACAAAGAAGTTGCTGTAAAAGTGAATTGGAAGTGTATTCTGGGAAGTGATAGTTTAAAACTTAATCACTAATAAGGTAGTAGATAAGAAAATAACTGCTAAAAGATGTGAGTTTGAACCATCTCAAACTGAGGGGCGGGAGGAAACTGAATCTAGGACCTATACTTCCCTGGAGCATGTACCAACCATGAGGTAAATATATAATGCTTAGCTGTCATAATCATCACTCAAAAAAATTAGGAAAAAGCCATGACTTCATTTAATAACTTGTCAGTCCTGGTAATAGTTGTGGTGCTCTGAGCAAGACTAGTGAATGCAGTCTTTCAGAAGACAAAGGTGATGGCTCTGTTTCTCTCTTGAGTGGGTGTTTTGGGTTTTTTTGGTTGTGGGGGGGGTGTTTGGGTGTTGGGTGGGGTCTTTTGTTCAGTGGATTTTGGGGTTATTTTGTTTTGTTTTGCTTTTTGTTTTGTTTTGTTTTGTTCTGGTTTGGGATGTGAGAAACACTCTATGCTGTATCTCTTCTGCTCAATAGACGTGCTCCAGGATTTGATCGTTGGTTCTCAGGCAAACTGGATTATGGCAGCGCTGCTCAGGGTGAGCTTCAGCCTGTATTTATGCTAACTATCACTTGATTCTGGGTCCCCTCCTAGCCTCAAGTGATACTTGATGGGCCTAAAACATCTCCATTATATGCAAGTAAGTTTTTTCCTCTTTTATTTTTAGTTCACAGCACTTGATATCATCTGAGGGCCGTATACATCCTATCAGTGTCATCCTGCAGCATACTGAAGATAGGCATCTATCACTTGCAATGTAGCATGATGCATAAGGGAATGTTTGAGCGTGGAAAACCTTCTGGAATAATAGTTGTGGACCATGTAAGGCTGAGTGAGTTAGAATTTGTGGTGAAGTGTGTATATAGCCTTCATGGAGTATTTCCTGGACCAGATTATAAGGATCTCATCCTAAATATGGCTAGAAATGATAACTAACACTTATTCAGTCAGGGACCCAGCACTGGGGAGTGCAGTGGGGAACTAAACTAGTTGAGAGTATAGATGTGCCTACAGAGCTCTGGGGGGCTTCTAGGTGTGAGCAGGAACAGATCTAGGCACTTAGGGCATATCAAGTCTCAAAGTACAAGCGTAGGTGCCCTTTGAGTTAAAAACAGCTAAATGAGGTTTTTAATTTATTTGTTACAATTTAGTTTGGGCCCAAATTTTATTAAAACCATATTTTTAGGTACTGAAAGTTAGATCTACTTTTAGGTAGAACTTTACTCAAGCCTTCAGTCCATGAACTGAAAGACAACAAAACAAAACAAAACAAAAACCACACACCAAAGAACAAGCAAAAAACTCCCAAACAGTATCCTGAAACATAGTTTTAAAAATATATTTGAAATCTTTAAATACAACTTATCTCATAATTTGGTACTGGATATAAAGCATAACAAAACCAGTGTCTTTCAGTGAGATGCAAAAATTCAATGCATACTCTAAATTTCAAGAGCTCAGTGCAGCATTCAAAAGGGAACTTTACCTTTTTAATATTGAGACGTGTCTCAGAAGGATCTTCAAGTGAAACATTCTTTCTTAGAAAAAAAGACTGCTGCTTTGCTGGTAAACTGATTTGGAACATTTTGTTTGCCTAAGAAGTTACAAACAGCTGCATGTAGACAAGGTGAAAACACAACTGGTGATAATTAAAGATTCTGGAGTACTGATGTGTTGGCTGACTGAGGCACTTTGGCTGTAGATGTGGGAAGACATACATGAAATTTCCTGGTTTTCTTGTCTCTGTCGGTAGAACTTACGAGAAATAAGGGAATACTTACTATTATGTTGGTGTGGGGTTTATGGGGGATTTTTTTGGTTTGTTTTTTTTTTTCCTCTTGGATCTTCCTTCTCAAAAGCCTGCAAAAGTAATGTAGTTTTGATTTTTGGAGAGACTTTTTGCTTTTCCTTCTCTAGTAGACTTCTGCATGACAATATTTATAAAGTGATTGGCCAAAGTACACCTTATACAATGTCTCATGTCCATTACATCTGTGATGTGGAAACTCAACTGTTTATCCCCTTTTGGACAAGCATTATTTTGTTCACTGTATTCATTCAGCGTTTGCTCATTTTAACTGTTTTAATGCTATAATTACAGAAATAGACTTCAAAATACACAAATTAGAATCAAATTTATTACATTGAAAGCAAAGAAATAATTTCCAACTAGAGGTGAGAGATAATTCCTTGGATGACTTTTGTTTCCCCACAAGCATACCCCTCTCTCTTTTGGAATACTTTTAGAATTTTTTTTTTTTTTAAATGAATGTGTTTGTTTACCCAGAGTGATTTGACGAATGTTTTTGTGAATATACTTCAGCTTCTGAGTTTCTGTGAGTGGTTCTTGATATGATTCTTGTAATTTGCTTTGCACGTGCTATCCATGAGCACATAGCACCTAATTGTCTACTGTCTGGTTGCATTATATCTTCTAAAATCAGGTCTCCCATGAGTATACTCATAATTTGACATTTGAAATGCATGCCTTGTAAATTTCCCTTTTCTCAATATTCAAATAAATTTTTTTTTTGTAGAATATCTGTCAGTGCTTTTTATAGTTTATTTGCTAGAATATTAATGAATATACACATACACACACTAATAAATCAACATTCTTGTTGTGGTTAGAGTGGCTTGAGAAGAGCTAACAGAGAAAAATATAAGAAAATATCCTGAAATTTCTGAAGTAACAGATTCCTGATTTATCAAGACCACATTCTTCTTGGGTTTTTTGTTTCCTGTGGTTTTCTTCTTTTGATTGAGCAAGAAGCATTCAAGCAAGTTAATATCTCATGTAATTTGAAGGACATATCATTACTAATAAATGCTACACCAAGTCCCTTATTTTTTATGTAGCAGACACAGAAGATTTTAGAAATTCAGCTGCAACTGTCTGGATAAATCTATCAGCTATTTCTCAGTTTAACACAGACATTCCTACTGAAGCCCACTAAAATGGGAAATGGCATAGATGATGCACCCTCAATACTATAGGAATGGACAGGCTAGCTTTCTCTGAATGGAGAAAATGCGTCCTCATTTTTTCACCTCTTACACTATGAACAGTCACAGCTTCTTTAGATTGTACTCTAGATGTGTGGCAGAAAGAAGCAGGACTTTATTAAGACAGAATTTAAGCTTTAGAAAGACTCAAGTTTCCTTGATTTATTTCCCTTTTCGGTGAATGACCTTCAGTTTTGTTCAAGGGGGAGCATGAGTTGCTCACTCCTACTACAAAAGAAAGAAATGGTAGAAACTAGACTTTTTGGTTGAGGCTCAACAGATAGTAATGCTTGAGGCAATAAAGATTCCTGAAACAGGATTATGAGAGTTAGCTGCTGCATACAGCTGGACCATGTGTCTGCATGCGCCAGATCCTGAACTTTTATTGTGTCCATAATGGACTCAATTGAATGTTATCCAAGAACTGGATTTGGTCATTTATGAATGCCGATTGCTCATGCTTTGTCAGTTGTGCAATAAATGGCATATTTTCTGCTACTCTTAGCTTGTGCTAATTACACAGAGGTAGCCTCAAAGACATTTGGTTGAAAACAAAGTTTGTTTGTTTGTTTGTTTGTTTGTTTGTTTGTTTGTTTGTTTGTTTAAAAAAAAAAAACAAAGTTGGGGAGAGGGAGCGGGAGGGTTGAACAGATGGTTCTTGGCCAGTAGGTAAATCGAGAGCATTTGTCTGTCTAAAGAGGAATGTGGGATTTGTGGTAGGGACAATGTAGAGGTTTTCTAATATTCTTTATTGAAATACCCTTTTTTTTTTCTCTTTATTGCTCAGATGTTATAGACACTTACAGCTATATTGCTTCAACCAAGCATTTGGTGGAGGATGGTTTAGGACAGTTTAAATGTTTTGAATTTCTGAAATTCTGGTAACTCTTTATAAGCCACATTCTGCTTTATGGTTTGGTATCCCAGAGTAGTTCTTACAAACAAAGTGTGTAATATCAGAGGTATTTGATGTCCTAGATGACATACAAATTACTTCTGAACTTTAAGAATCATAACTAATCACAAAGTATATTTTTGCTCTGGAAAATTTCCATGGAGTGTATTTTTCATTCCAGAATGCGTATCAGTAAGCTGCCTGCTGTGTACCTTCTGACATAATAAGAGTTAAGCCTCTAGTAAAGTTGCTTTTCCATCATTGCCTTGTTTCAAAATATGAATGTCATAAATATACTGAATGTGCTTTTAAGGAATCAGGCATAAGCGTTTATTAATTTTCTCTGGTGTAAGTTTGTTTGGGTTTTTTTTCCTCACTTGTGCTGCCTTCTTCCTTCATATAATTTTTATAACAGAACATTTTTCTCTAAGTGACTAGACAAACACTTTTCTCCTAATCCTCTATTTAAGCACATTATAGTTTTGGGACATGGGCTAAAAATAGGCTACAAAAACCACTTTGGAATAAATTAATTACAAAAAAGTGATTAGTCCATCGCCACTTCTTTAACCATGCTTCAGTCAGTCTCTAAAAGACACCATGACTGTTGTTACCATGGAATGATTGCAATGGGCTGAACACGTCAGTCCCACCTGTACAGTTACATGATGTGTGCCTTATGTAGCTGATGAACTTTAAACACAGGTGTAAGAAATGGTAGCTCAAGGTGTTGTGGCAGAAAACATGCAGTATCCAGTACGTTATGACAGAATACAGCCATCATGATCTAGAGGAACTGAAGCTATATCAACTTGAGCACTGTATAAAAATCATACTCTGTTTAGAACTAGGACTTGTGGTAGCTGAATGTTTTCCAGTGTGTTACCATTTCAGCGAACAAAAGTATCTTGCAGACTTTCCAGAAATAAAGTTCCTGGGAAAACAAAAAATATCCTGAACAATCTTGGGAAAACTTTTCCTGTTGCTTTCACAAATACCTTATTTGATTTTGCTTGAATGTTAGTGACTTGAAATGGATCAGGTAAAATGGAAAGATACTTTTGGAGAAATGAGACGGTTAACTGGTCTGTGTAATAAATTTTCAAACCAAAAGAAGTATTTAAGTGGATCTGTAATATATAATTTGGTAATTGTTTGAAACAGATAGATCATGTATTGACAGAAGAAATTAGTTTTTTTGGGGGGAGAAAACATTTAGAAATAGTAGAGCACATCAAAATTTTTTCACATCATGACTCAGAAATAAACATGCTGAAACTTGCTCTTTTTTTGACCCTTTAATTTTTGCCAGCAGTAGCTTTTGCTTTTCCTGCTTTCTTTCCTGTGTTTGAAAAAGGATGTGGAAGGTGAACACAAAAGACTAGGAAAAGCTGGAGGTAGGAAATTTCTGGAAAAATTTGTCACTCTGATTACAATGTTTGACTAGGAAAAGTATTTCTTAGAAACTTCAGGTTCCTAAAATATTAAGAAGAAAATGTTTTTTTCAATTTGAAGAGGAATAGTACCCCTTAAATATTTTCAAAATATATTTTTGGGGGAAAGATGAATGGGAGATCTTTCATTTTGGAGGCAAGATAATTTTTTTCCTCCATTTTTTCCATTTAATTTTACTTAAAAAACAGGAAAAATAAATTATATCTGGCTGACTTTTCAGCAGACAATAAAATCTTTGAGTTGGAGCAATTTTTATTATAACACTTATAGTGCCTCTGATGCTGGAGTTCTGTTCTGAATAGAATGCTGCAGGAATTAGTTCAGCAAGATTTCAATAAAACACTGAATGTTAGATACTTTTTTTATATTATCTGACAAGTTCTGTTTTCAAATGATTCTGAAAGAAATGTTTTTAAGACAGCTTTTTTGTCTTTACAGTTCTTAAATTCTCAGTTCAAGCAGTTGTTTATTTGTTTGAGGCATTAAATACTATTGCCTCCCTTTCAGCTTTGGGTTGGTTTTTTTTTGAGGAAACCTGAATTTTTTCAAAAAATGTAGCACAGACCACTAAAATGTTAACTAGCTGTGGAATATTATTATGTATAGAGAAGAACAATACATAATGTAAACATTGTACAATTTATATGTTATATTATAGATATTCCTCTTTTTTAGGCAATCATAAAAGAGAAGGAAGAACTTCAGAATTACATTTATTTTGTTATTTCTTTGGCAGAAAATAAGTAGATGACTATTGATTAAAATGTTATTGTGGTCCTAAGCAAGAGTTTAAGGCCTCTTCATTATGAGATGGAATGTTATACCAATTATGACAGGTAAACCTCAATAACTATATTCTCTTCCTCCTCCTTCCCCCTCCCACCTTTATAAGAGGAAAAATTACCTGAGCTGGAGCAAGAAACAACTGTTGATATGAAAGGTTTATGCTATCAGGATCTCGCTTAAACCTTCATCATTTTCAGTCGCATGTATGCATTCTAATATGTACTAATCTACATAGGGGTGAGGTATTTGGAGCACATGGGATCAGGCAAGATCAGAAGGTGTTTTGTGTTCACTCAAGTCAAGGAAAACTACCATAAGAGCATTTTGGAACAGGTTTTTTTGGCCTGAAATCTGTTGATGACTGTAGCAGCAAACTCCTCATTTTTAAGCATGGATATCATTTTAAATAGTTCTCAATTTTTTTCCCTTTAACCCTGTTGTCACTGATTTAATTTTTTTTAAAGCTCATAATACAAGTAGAAGCAAAATAAAGTCCATACTTAAATCTTAAGGCAAATGTTCTGTTCTATATCTACAGTCAAATACACTTATTAAAGGAGACACATCTTACATATTTAAAAATAATACTTGCTGCCATGTCTGTAGTGGTCAAACATTTGGTTAGAAAAAAAATAGTGGGAATATATACTTACTAAGTCACAATGCACAGATGGAGTGTTGGGACCTTTATAAGATCAGTTTTTTATGTGGTCCTACAACTGACAACTGTATTCCCAGAGTTATTCTGTCATATTATTTAATATGCAAGACACATGAGCTCATTAGTAGAGCTCAAAACTCTATCAAATTACCTTTAGTAAACAACCTCAGAAAGACTCTTCGTCTCTCATACTTTGAAGGCACATCAGAGAAGTGGAGGGAAAGAGCGCGAAGGTCTCAAAAGCTTAAGCTTTAATTAGTCCAAAGAGCAACCTTCCTGTTGAAATGTTATTGGCTATCATGGCAATCTTATTAAGTAAATTACTTTAAGTTATTTCCCATGACAAGCCTCTGATAAAGCAGCATGTTAAATATTTGTCGCCCACTGCAACTAGTTCTGTTGTGGCTAAACTGTAGAGGGAATAAAATAAGTCACACTTAAAGTCCACATATTCAGATAGATGTAAGACTTTACAAAGTTTTTAAGGCACAGTGTTTAACAACAGCAACCCCTAATTTTTATAAATCTTTAAAATATCAGCCTTTCCCTTTAATGCAGTGTTGTAGCATCACGAGATGGTATACTTGACATCATGTGAGCTCTTTAAATATTATACATAACAGTACTTTTCCTCGAGAGTAGTTTGTGTGAGATGACACAAGTTCTTGATGGCACTGGGCTTAATTTGCTTCATTGTTTCTTACAGGCAAGCCCCAGTGTTTTAGAAGGTTACTCAAATTTTTGACACACGGTTCTCTCTCAACAGATGTCTTTTTATTTACCCCCATAACACTTTGGCTAATTCATACATTTAAGAAGAATTTTTCTTGCTTAGAATTTCTCTTTTTCAGCTGAAATTATGATGTATGCACCTGCATTATACAGTAGAAATATAGAAAACAACTTTCTAACCCGAGCTAGTACATTTTTATATATATAACCGAGACACTAAGTTGCATTGCAGACTTACCAAGTTTGACTTGCATTTCTTACAGTACTTTTCATATTTTTTTTCATTCAGTTGCAACAATATGAAATCACACGCACACACGCAAAAAGACCAAAACCCCCAAACCAAACAAAACAAATGCCCCAACGAAAACAAAAAAAAAAAAGCCCCACATGCTGGTACTTAGCAGTTCCTTTTTGGTAATGCTGGAGCTGCTGGGGTTCTAGAATGTAATGAAACATATGAGCTTCTAAAGGCTCAACACTGAGTTATGTCAAGTTAGATTCCCCGATACAGGACAGCCCCAAAAGTTACTTAATTTCCCTATACCTTTCTTTCCATTGGTAAACTAGTATGTGACAAGCTAGAGATGCTTTACCCATGCAAAGTATCATGGAAGTTTTGTAGCTTAAGCCGCCAGTTCCATGCCGTTTCCAATGGAGGTTCCAGGGAAGGAAGATGATTGCAACTTGCCCCCTGCTGTCCCTCTGACAGCTTGTGGTGTGCTACATCCCCACAAAGTACAAGGCTAAATGATTTCTGCAGTGATTTCCTACAGTAACAACTTTCTTTAGGAAGGTCTGAGGTATTGCTGAGGAATTTCAATCAACAGATTTTTCTTTTCCTCTTTCATTGTCTCATTTCTTCTTTTCCCTCAAAGCCTGTAACCTTGTAGTTGCATTTGATGGTATTGAGTTTTGTTTTAATCAAGCAATAAAGTTTTTATACTCTTCCAATAATTTAAGCTGCAATATATGGGATCTAGTTGGGATGCAGAGTTAATTATTCATGTATATATATTTGATTAGGGAGAGAGGTTAGAATGGCAGCAGGAACATGGAGATGTAATTTGAAGATTTGCTATCCTTTTGTTTTCTGTAGTTATCTGCTGTCCCTGGTAAATATAAACCGGTTACAGAATTAAGCTAGTAAAACTATAACAGATCCAAGATTTCTAAGTCTGTTTTTTTCATAGTTCATATTTTTCTTTTGTGCTTATCCTGTAGGATTGCCTCACTCTGTATTCTCTGATATGTACCATTCCTTGAAGCTCAGAAAGACTGCTGAAAGGTTTCCAGGCATTTCTGTACTATTTTAAGAGCAACTTCTTATTGTCCTTATTCATTCATTGAAATAATATTCTGTCACTTGAAATTTTCCCTGCTTCTCCTCCTTTTCTGGTTTCTCTTTAGGTATAAAGCTAATGATGATCCTTTCCTAACTCTTTATTACCTTTTAACTTTTTTTTTTTTAATTACTTTCATTGAGAGACATAGCAAGTTCTTGTTCTAAACAAGAAAATGCTGAAATACAAATAGTACCTGTGAATTTGTAGCTAATGTTAACTAAAATTAGATATCTGGGCAGATACCTTAATTATAAGAACAGTTTTAGTCTGAGAATTTGGCAGGGGAGGAGAGAGATGAAAATGGGAGTGAATAATACATGCTTAAGAAAAGCTATGGAATGTCAGCAAATACAAAGGGATATATTACTAAGCAGCTAATGACATAGGTCGATTACAGTTTGGGAAGGAAGAGAGGCAGGGACAGCATTGGAGCAGTCAGAGGAAGTTTGAAACTAACAATTAGGTTGTCCACCAAGTAAAGGAAATCTATGTATTACACGGCCAGCTAGTTATGCCTGTTGTGGTAGGCATTTGTCTGATGGAATATGCCTTCAGACTAACATTCTCCATTGTAGGGTGTCACACTTCAGTACAAAACCAAAGGCATATTTCTAAAGGATATTATACAGAACTTACAAAGTCAACAGCTTTAACAGCAGGGTTCAGTCCTTGCATTGTTCTATTGCTGTATTCTGATCCATTTTCCCCTCAGTTGCCTGCCTTGTTTTGGAACTTGTAGATTCAGAATTTCCCTCCCCTCCATCTGCAGAAGCTGCAGTTGTCTTATTTTTCTTCTGTATTACCTTACTGTCCTGCATAATCCTTGTTCTCATAAGAGCAAGGTTTACCTCCATGAAATAAAGCTCTTCTGAGCCTCTCTTTTGCTATGGAAAACTATCAGCCTTGCGTCTTGACCACTAAGCCATCTAGTCTATGAAGTCATTTTAAACGTCAAGAAATCCTTCTGGTTCAATTTTTCAGGGAATTAATGTTGATAGTGGGCAGTGATTTCGAGCCTTTGAGTAGCAGGTAGGACACTTGTTATTTCTCTACATCTGTTTAAACAGAGTCTTACTGTTTTAATGGTCAGAACATTTTAGTAAGCTAGATAACCTTCTAATTACTACTTCTCCAGAAGCAGTATAATGTTGCCAGCATGTGACAATCCTCATTTTTTTGTCAGGTGGGGAGTTTTTTTGTTTTGTTTTGTTTTTAAAAAGGGTATTTCAAATGCACAAACCAAGAGGTTTATAGTAGCTTAAGCTTAGCTTGAGTATAAGGATATTGAGTGTTCCTAGATCATTTGAGATTCTATTCTCAATTTCTTTTAAAGAAGCTCCATTTTTAGGGGGAGAAAAAAAAAACAAAACAGCAGTTTGAAAGTAATTGTAACACACAGGACATTTTTGTCAAAGAGAAAAAAATAAAAATCTAACTAAAATACTACTGCTAATTCCTCCTTTTATCAGTCATCTTCCTTGTTCTGCAAGTATATAATCATATTAAGAAAGAAACCTTAGAGTTCTGAAGATGTCAAGGTTTGTTATATAATAATGTTTTATATAACAGGTTTCCATCCAAGGTAATACGTTAGAAATGTTCGGTGAAATAAAGGCCTTTCAGTCAAATCCATCACAAGGCTAGCACGTGCAAGTTTTCTTAGGCAACAGAACAAGGATGAACAAAGAAATGCAGACTGAAACACTGATTCTTTTCAGATTCGGCTCTAAAATATCTTTTTAGCAGATCGATGCCTCACAGTTGGATTAAACCTTTAAGTCCTCCACCCCAGTTCTCCTTAGATCTTAGAGATTACAGATAGTTGGTTCAAAACAACAGATACCTTCACTGCACTTCTTCCATATCGAGCCACAGCACTTACTAATTTAAAAGTTACCTTAATACTGATGCATTTTCACATACAATGGATTTTGGAAGAGGTCTGCTAAAGTTTGCTAATTTGATGCTATTCAGCTCTCTGGGAGACAGGCAGGTACCTTTACAGACTTTTAACATTAATACATCAATATTTTTCCAATAAACTTAGTGTATTTTCTTAAGCTGCTGTGTATGCTCTTAACTTTAAACCAAGGCTTATGGCCCTTAAGATTTTGCATATGTGCTACTGTGTTGTCGACTGTTTGGGGGAATTCAAGCTCCTGCTCTGCAATGTGCTGCTGCTGATGGGAGAATACTGATGACTCCTGCCTGTGTAGTGAGATCTTTATGATTTGTTTTTTAAGCTTCTCCATAGTAAATATATGTAAGTAAGTCTACAGACACATCCCGTAGCTTGATAGGTGTTTCCCTCTTCTTTGTTTCATTTCTATTAACCTGTCTGTGTACATATTGACAAGGAGGGGAAGCAAAGCTCTTCCATGGACAAATGAGTGTTTTCTAATTACTTGAACTGATGTATTGCATGTGTTCAGTAATTAACTGGTTTGTAGTAACATTGCACTGCAGTAGTCAGATCATTTTTGTCTTTTCTGCTCATTCTGACAATCACCTTTTTGGTGAAAAAGCGCCTGGCAAATCACTTTCCTTTGTAGTGAACTTGGATAAATGTTCTTTCTTCCTTCTCCTGCCCTTAATCCAGCCCTTCCTGCCTTTCCTCCCCAGTAGATCAGAGATTCAGTATGATGGTGGGAAGTTGGGGCATATCTGCGAGACATGAACGAGGGCTTAGAAATGCTCTAAGGAAGTGAGAAAGAAAGCTGGAGCTTTGAGGAGACAACACTTCTTCTGCAGCTCTTTAACCTACATGAAAAGGAGGGACAGGTTGGGTGCCTGGTAGTGGACCAGCTGTGAAGGGCTGGGGGCTGAGGACAGCCATTTACTAGGTAAAACAATTAAGGAATAATAATTTACATTAAATAAGTTATTGTTATCATTTCCCAGATGGGTTAAGTTAATAGAGTAGCAGCCTAATTAAAACATTTCCTGCATCTTGCTTTTATGCCTGCATGTTTGGGATAGGTCTTCTGGGACCACATGTGGGAGACTTGCTTGGAAACACTTCTTTCTGTGATTGTGCGGTGATTTGATTATAATGACATTGTTAAAACATTGGCTCATGAAAAGACTGAATTCTGAGTTGAATGTCTTCCAGTTCTGCACTTCTGGAATGAGTTTCCTTTTTTTTTAAATTCCTTTTCTGCTTTAAGATGACTTATTCTGTTCTTAACCACCCTCCTCATTTGTGTAGAGTTTCTAAATGGTAGTTAATGAGACATTTCTGGTAGAATTTATAAATGAGGTAAGTCTTTAATATAAAGGTAAATTAATGAAAATTGGAAGAAAGAAATTGTGGGATTAGGGTGGGCTCATCTCTGGCTATTAGCACATATATGTAAGTAAAGCAAATGCCTATTTGCTCTGGAACTGTCACATTTGGTTGCTAAGTCAGCAAGACCACATATCCATAGCATATACACAAAGACCTGTGATCTGGCAAATACTTGCTGTCTTTTGGTTCTCACACTTACTCATCAGTTTTGAAATGCTTAAAACTTAGAGTTTTAATTTCAGTCTTTTCTTAAATATAGACTTTTATAATACGCTGGATCTATCCCTTCTTTCTTATTCTGAAATATTACAGCCTTCCTTTTACTAGAAGGCAAGAGAGGAGAAGCTGCTCTGATTCAGAGATGAGGGGGCTGATCCCTCACTTCTGTGCCTCTCCCCTGGGTCACATAACCTGCCCTGATGTGCTTATCTTCTTCCAGACCAGCTGGTCCTTCTGTAGCTCAGTCATTTTCTTTCTGCTGTTTTCATTGTTGTAAGACAAAAGGAAAACGCACACAAATGCAGTAGCTGTACTGTTCTGTTTCCAAATCTTTGTCTTGAGATTTTTCTAAACCTTACTTCTATTCTCTAAATTTTTGTCTGCATCAGGTTTTTGAGAGCTGTAAAGAAAAATACGATAGAACAGGATCTGACTAGATCCTAGACTTTTCTTCTCTCAAAGGGGAGAGTCACCTTATTAGGTGCAGTAATAGCCCTAGTCATGTCACTTGGGTTCATTTCTAAGACAGCTTCAGTATGAACTTTTTTCTTTCCATGTGAAGGAAAAAAAAATGCAACCATAGGAAAAAAACTATACCAGGAACATAAAATCTGCCATTTTCAGAAAGACATGTCATTTTTAACAACGTATAAGAACAATTATTTTTTTTCTCACAGATTCTACCAATTTTGCTGCAAGCTTTCACATTTTAATGGTATTTCATTTTTAGAATGCACCATTTCTTGTGGTCAGCCTCTTGGTCTATAGAAGAGGAAATGCAGGGGAAGGAAGGCTGTGGTGCAGCAAGTTATCCTGTATTATATAGTAAATTATTGTGCTTTCATCTGGTGTTATAAGTAGGAAACAGGAAGTTAGGAAACAAGGCTGGATGGACTTTTGCTGGGTAATTGTTATGCAGTGCCACACTGATATTTTTCTGTCAGTTTTCTAGTGCTTAGGTTTTTCTAGGTAGACCTTATAACTTCAAGAAAAGTATACAGATTTTTAAGGGCCAGGGGGAGATAAGTACAGGCACACACACACACAGAGTAGTGGGTAATTATCTGTTCATTGCCAGTATTCTAAGAACTTCAAGTTGCAGGAGGCTGGTAGCTGACACATCTTCAGTTGCTACTCTTTCCATATCAGGAACATTCTCTCAGGGAATAAAACATGAAAACAAAATATTTTTCAGTTAAACTTGTGCTAGCAAAGAATATCAGTTGTATGTAGTGTAGAGCATCTCTGTCCCTCTCCCCTATTGCTTCCTCTTTCATTTGTTTTCAGTAAATGAGAACAAGCTCTATCAAAGAGGTCTTACATTTTGAAGGTAATCCCTTTGGAAATGAAGGAGACATGCTTTCTTGGGAGACAAAGTTTTAAAAGCTTTTTTCTGTCCTGTGTTCAAAACAGTATGTTTTAAAGAGTAAGATCAACATTTTATCTTTCTCCATTTGGCAAATACTGAGCTTCGTCTTTTGTCCTCTGTTTTCTGACTGGTCTCAAGGTGAGTAACTCAGTGTTTTGTTTGCGCACACTCAGGCATAATGATATTTTTTGTATAGTTCTGAGAACAAAGAGATTGTCCTTTTTACTGGAAGTGGGGTTGCAAAACTCTTCAGGTTAAATCCATTGTCCACACAGTTAACTGTGTATTATGACTACAGAACGAAAAGCCATACCCTTTGCTAGCTAGCTAGCCAGGGTAGAAAATAGCTTTAGCAGTTTGCTAGGCACCTATTTGTAACAGCTTGAGCAGTCTTGTCACATCTTAATCTTTCTAACTAGTGCTAGTGTGTATGAGTGTGTACTTACTCTTCAGCCGCATTGGTGAGGATGGATGTAACTTTTAGGCAGGATGAAAAAAAAAAATTACACAAGAATCCCACCTCAAAGAAGTGATACATTTTTCACAAAAACGGTTTTCTAGAGAAATGTCTTCTCTCCAACATTCTCTCCAAAAGCCAGAATGACTCAAAACAGGGATGTTGTAATTCAAAGTGCCACTCTGATAAATGAAATAGGTTCTAATCTGGGAATCCGTGTGTCATGTTCTGCCTTCAGTCTCTCTTCTCTGCACCAAAGTATGTTATCCAGTCCCATGCATGGAGTTTCCGCATGGAACCATCACTGAAAATAAGATCTTGTCATAGATCTTGTAATAGGAAATAGACAAATTGTGTAAGAACACTATTTTGAAAATGAATAGTTACAATTTAGACTGTTGCTTTGTTGGTGATGTAAGGCTACTGGAAGTTTACAGACTTCTCTAAGGAAAAATATAGTACTGAAACTTACTTACTTCAGTGATCAAAAAAAACACCCAAACCAAAACTAAAAAAAAAAACAAAAAAACCCCTATAATTCTACATCTCAATCCAACCTTTTAGGTCTAACAATGAGTTTCACCTTTTCTTGCACATTCTTAACCTTTCTTGCACCACCGCGCAAGCATTGGGAAAACCAAAAATGTAAAAGAACATGAAGCCAACTACAAGCTCAGTATTCTTTTGCTTGTTGTTGAATTAAGCCTTCCACTTTTGAGTGAAGGAATTTATCTACTTGATTTCTTTAACAATCCTTCTCTTTTGGTTGGCACTTCTGTTCTGTGCAGCAATCAAATACTTTTTGGTCTGACATCTTCAAAGAAAATTTCACAATCTTCAGGAGAGGCCAAAAAGTAGTTCATAACTGTCAGTTGGAAAATTTACATGTGTTTCAACAAACTGCTCATGATGGCATCCACTTTCAAGATGGATGCAGCAAGATCTCTATATTTAAAAAATGCAGATACATATACCTCAACAACTTTTTTGTTCTTTGGTGGGTCTCCTTTTAGCTTGTTGTCATAGGAAGTGTACCTCATAGAAAGGGGTTTTTTTGTTGTTTTAATCAAATATCTGGCAGATGGAATACAAAATGATTGGTTTGATTCAAGATATGGGCAAGTAGCTCCTTAGAAGTTATGGATTGCTCAGTCATCCTCCATTAAAATAAGGAGTTCAGATCTGATATTCATACTCTTATCCAGAACTATGGAAATGCAGCAAATTTTCCTGTGATCTTTTGAACTTGATTGCAAAGCTCTTCTACACAGTGTGACCTGAAGCCACAAATGAGCTGATTTTTTTAAATGTAGCTTTATTTCTCAGGGGTAAGATGCCTGAAACTTCCAGCATGCAGTCTTGAACACCTTACTATATTGCTTCTTCCTTTCAGTGTTTTCAGGAACCTTAATATAGCTAGCACACACAGCAACTTCATTTCCTTGACCAATTTCTTAAAAATGAATGATTAAGCAGCAGTTCTAGTTTGTCCCTAAGGTAATCAGCAGAGAATTTATTGAAGGAATTTTCATTTATCATGTAACAATGTTTGATGTTTTAGTGTTCCATAACAGCAGTAACTTTTGTACAAATCAGGCACAGTACTTTCTTACCTTCTTGGTATATTAAGTAAACATAATTTTATTTGTTATGGAATTCTTTCTTTTCCTCATTGGTTCTTTTAAGCACAAATTCCATACTTCAGCTTGAATAACAGCTCTGGTGAAACAACAGTTTTGATGAACGCTGCAGAGGCAAGTGGAGACTTTTTCTACACGTTCCCTTTTTCTATTTAAGTGATCTGCAGAAAGCTTTGCATAAGCGCTCTCAGCTCTAAACTGCACGATAGAACAGTGTAAACTTTAACATTGTTGTTAACTTGCAGAGAGCAGGCCTAAAAGGGGTAAGTATATAGGCAGGTATGGAACATGTCACAGACCTATGTAAATGTTTTTAGGCCTAACTTGTACACTGGGAAAGCTGGCATTTTTTCAGAGCAGACAATTGCAAAATTGTCTAAAGAAGAGTTATTGGCAGAGCAGCTTCATACAGCACCTTTTTGTCCAAGTGACTCTGAACATTAATAGTGAGTGAGCTCCCAAGCCCCACATTCCCCTTTCCCTTTCTCCCTGCTGCTGGGGAGAGACATTGCAGCTAGACAGGTACCCTGACTATGAGGAAGAGCATAATGGTGGTTTAATCTGTGAAAGGTTTAAAAGCTCTCTCCTAGGCCTTAGTGAAAGTGGAAGGATACTGCATAGTCACAGACTGGGGCTAGATATGTCATCATTGTTTTCTCCCTGCCCTGTGATGACAAAACTTTGTCAGCACCTTGGCTGGCTGGCTCATGTGCTAACGTTTCCTTCTGGTATAGAATGGTACGGGAAGAAGTCTTCATTTGTTTTTTGCAGTGGAGCAGCAGGCTGTGTGCAGAGGGAAGGTGGGCACCACTGAGAAGTACCTGTTCCTACAATGTGACACGGGAAATAAAGGGCCCGTAAAAGGGTTATCTTATGCCAGAGGAAAACCACTGTTGGCAGAGTTGCTTTATGTGTGTGGCTGGGCTGTCATTCTGGTTTTCCTGTTGTGTAGAAACAAGGCATAACACTTTCTGTCAGAGATGTCTGTCTTTCATCAGCTGAAGGATGTATTTCTGTATCTCTTCTCTCTTTTTTTGGCGGTGTTTCTGTCTCTCTCCTTCAGTTGACTTTTGCTTTGTGGGTTTTTGTATTAGCTGGAAAGAAATCCTGGCCAATCTGTTGCCTACCTTCTCTAAAGGGTGTGGGCACAGGTATTGTGCATCTATATTGTATGTCAGAATAAGAGACTCAGAGTAGCAGAAAACACTGAACAGTCATTGTTGCTATGGTGACCGAATCAATCAAAATAATTAAAATCCTTCTTTTCTTCAATCTGGAAAGATCAACCCTATAACCTCTCTTGTTTTTAGTGAGGCTTGGAGATGTCCCATGATTTTACACATTATCTTTCTGTGAATAGGACACCTGTTCTTAATTTTGAGATGTTAAGGTGATGGATGTCTCAGATGGGACTGTATGTTCAGTAAAGCCTGGCATTTTAGACTGTTTATGTGTCTGGTTTAGGGGACAGCCAAATAAATGCTAATTAACTTCCTCAGTCCTTCAGTTGGAAGATATCACTTTGAAATAGCTAAGAAGCATTTGTTCAATATGACAAAGGATGAGTGGACAATATCTGCAAAGATTTTGTCACCCTCTACCCTCACAGAGCACTGCTGTCTTGGAGTGCACTGTCAATGGTACACATAGCAAACAGAAAACAAACTGCAACACTTCAAACAAAATAAGTTCTATATTGCCTTGTTCCTACTCTGTTCTATATTTTAACACGCTGACATTAGATGCTTTTGTATGTGAACACGTTTCCATATAGATAGTGTAAGCATGGAATATATTGTTCGTGAGAGTGGAAGGAAAGGGACTAACCTGCAGAGATAACTGCTGACAGATGTCACTGCATTGGGGTCTCCAACTTCTCAAACACAGTGTCAGAAGCCATTTGGAGTATATGGTTAGAAGGAGATCTGGCATCAATATCCATAAAACTTTGCATGGCTGCCTTGGGTGACAAAAATCAAAATGCTCTGACCTGAGTCATCAAAATGAACAAACAAATTCCTTTTAATGGAAAATTTTCATTAGCTTTATGATAACTGCCATCAGTCTCTCAGTAGTATATGTCTCCGTGGCAGCAACATAAATAATTGTTCTACTTGTATGAAGCCCTTAAACTAGTCTTACACTACCTTTGAGTGACAAGCTTTCAGAGGCCATTAGTTGCATGCTTTTCTTTGAAAGGTCTCAAGTTAGCATGTTATTTCCGCACTTGTAGAGTGAGATTTCTAGGAAAGTGACTGCTGGTCATTCCCAAGTTATTACTGCTGTCTACACAAGTCGATACTCCTTTACTGAGTTAAAAGAGAGTACCATTAAAATGAAGACATTCCTGGAAACTGACAGCAAAAGAAAGACTAAGGAACCTGTGGTCTCACTGGTTGATGGGGCAGTAGACATAGTGACAGCACTTAAAAAGCTGAGAAACTAATGTCACTGCCACGGATTCTTCTGGTAATGTAACACCTGTGTCTTCCAAGTCTCTGAGCCTAGCTTGCAGCCCAGTGGGATGCCTTCAAGGGTGCTGAGAAGATGGCTGATGTCCTTGCAAGACTGCTCTCTGTCATTTTTGAAAGGTGATGGCAAGGGAGATGTTCCTTGTTGCTGGAAGTAGGTAAACCTCACATTCATCTTCAAAAAAGTGTCCTACAAGAGCCATGTCCAGGCATCCAAAGGACAAGGTGGCTGGGAACATTCAGCACAATTTTATGAACAAAAGCAAATTGTAGCTGACTGCACCAATTGCTTTCTATGATGAGATGATCTGTTGTGTGGGCAAGAGGAGAAGTGCATATTGTTTACCTTGACTTCAGCATAGCTCTTGACATGCATTCATATTGCATCCTTATAGCCAAATTGCTGAGATATGGACTATTTAAGTGGATTAATAGGTCGCTGGAAAATTGGACGGACCATTGGGCTCAAGGAGTTATAATCAATGGGACAAACTCCAGCTGGCAGTTGGTTTCTAGTGGTATCTCTCTGACACATCCTAATGACCGCTAAATGGGGTCAACCTCATTTAGCATTTTCATTAATGATTTGGACAATGACAAAAAATGCCTAGTCAGCAAGTCTGGGGATAACCCCAAAATGAGGGCAGCATTCACTATTCTGGAGGACAAGGCTATCTCCTCATGATAGAACCAGTTTTTTTGTTATATCCATCACTGTTATGAGAGAAGGATCAGAATAGGTAGAACATGGCAGCAGGACAATGTATCTCAGTCTGTCTATCCAGGAACAAATAAGACAGCAAGAAGTTAGACATGTAGATGGTTTTCTCTTCTATTTTCAGAAGACTCAGAATGACGACTAGACGGCTTTCTTGACTCTGTAAAGACTTCAGATTAGGAATTTATGTTTTCTCAGGATCAAATTAAGTTTAGTTGTGATTCTCATAAGGATCAAAAAGAAATTCACAATGCTTCCAAAGTTAATAGGAATACTAGGGTTAAGATAGGTAGTAGTAGGTTAATCAGGGTAGGTAGGGAAGGGGAGAGAGGAAGCATGGCATGGAAGAGCAAAAGCTGTGAATTGTAAACAGGCTTATCCAATAGAGGTTTAATCTGACTCCAGACCATCCTATATTTTTTAAATGTAAATCTTTTTCGTTTTTGTACACCTTTGTAAGGCAGGAAGGAGCAATTTTTTTGTTATCCATGCCCTGATTCAGTTAGAGAGATAGTCTGCCCTCCCCAAGTGTATGTGAAGGGGAACCCTCTGAAACTGCAGTGGAAACATTTCCTCTTTTTTTTTTTTTCCTCTCTTTAGTAGCATTTTCTGCCTGTCTTCCTACCTGCCACTCTGATTGTCAAGATATCTTTTATAGTATTTCTGTCAATATGTCACTAAGAGAGCAAATGATATTTTTGATAGAAGCATGGAATATTTTAAGGCAAAATTTACCTTCTGTTTGGTGCTCCTCGAGAATAATTTGCTGGAATATCATTGAACAAAGACATTCTAACTCATTATAATTACTCTGAAAACAACATGCTTGAGGGGGGCCCCAGGGAGAGCTGAAAGATGTATAGTACATGGATATCTTGGAAATCACAAGAAAAATGTAGTTCTGGACACCAATTAATGCAGACTAATTGATTATGCTTTAGTTGACCTTGATTATCCATTAGAGAGTGTCAAATGGAAAGTCAATATGAATGACAAAATGTAAAATTGCATGTTACCGTAAATCAGGTACATTAGTGACACCTGTCGAGAGTTCAAAATGCTGCTTTAGAAAAATGCTCAGGATTTTAATGCTTTCCTCTCTGATAATCTTTTTATGCTGTGCGCTAGCCTTGTGTCTCTAGCAGGGATACAGAGCGCATCTTAAAAGTCAATTAGAGTCAATGGGTATTTTTCTCCAAATAATTGTTTGAACTCATGGCTGTGCTTTTTAGAGAGAATACATCCCCCCATAAGGCACTATAGCGTTTTGGTGGTACGTGGAAGTTCTGGTCAATGACACATCACAGACATGTCTGTTAGTATCAAACCAAATGCAAACTAATCTTTTCAGCTTAGTGAAGTAAAGAAGTTTTGCTGACCATTGTAAGTTCTTATACCAACAAACGGTCTAAGAATCAATATCCAAAAGCAGGAGAATTTTGGGCTGTAATAGAGTAAAATCTATGCAGAAATGTAACTTACAACAAGGGTATTGTTTCTCCCAAGTTCACACCTCTGGAAAGAGGGAGAGAGTTGTTGATGAAGTTGTTAAAGCATCTTAGGTAACACAAATAACAGGAAGAAAAGAGACTCCTTTCCAAACAGCTGACAGTCAATCTGCCAGTTCTTCTCACAATCTGGATTTCTTTCATTCAGGTAGTTAGCCAGATTTGTAGTGTTTACTCCTGATAGATGTATACAATCAGTACAAAGGAAGACAAGCAACTTGCAATTTTCCTGTCTTACATTTGGCCATGCTTTGCGATACTGAAAACAAACCATGTTACAAGGAAGATTATCATAACAGTATAACCAAGTTGTGCATCTCTTGAACAGTTATAAATGAAGTGTGCCTCTCTATATCATATTTGCACAAAGTTGATATTATTCAATTCATAATTATGTCCACAGCAGTAGTTTTAGACGGAAGTTAACTTATACTTTGGCTTTCTTCAGGAATTTTGCCCAAAGCTGTATTTCACCCTGAGCAAACTGGGAGCTAAGGTGACAGTGATCTTCTTATATACTAGTATTATATTCAGACTGTAAAACCTAGATAATTATCTGTTTCTATAATGGAGGTGCCCAAACTCTCATTTGTAAGAAGAGAGGGGATCATAAGTAATAAAAACAATCCTCCATGACCTGAATATTAAGGTGAAATTTTGCCTTTCTCAAACAAGTCATTTTCCTTTCTAAAAAAAAAAAAAGAAATCTATACCACATCAATTCAGTTTAGAAAAAAAATTCAGCAGTGCCTTTAAATTTGTAATATCTTCCTTGCTTGTGGACTAATGAACTGCAAGTCCATACTGCTACTGTGTCTAAAAGCACTTTCACAGCATACTCATTTTGAAATAATATTTGTATTACAGTAACTTGTGTTAAAACAGCTCAAGTATTCAGGAGTTGTAATGGTCTAGTAAAGCATAACATTGAACTGTTGGTCAGTTTCTTTATGTCTATGAAATGTGAAAATAGTAAAGTAGCAAGCAATTAGATTATTTTAAAATGATCTCAAAAACATTTATTTAAAACAATTGACTAGTTAATTTGCTGATGCTTGCATTATAAGTAGATTCAACAGTTTGATATATTGCTTACATGGGAATGCCATTTCAATTAATTTTAGAAGTTAAATTCACAGTCAAATAAAACTGAGGATATGATAGATATTTTCATACCTGGTTTGTTCAAGGTGTTTAAAATCTGTGTACAAGGAATTAAATAAAGAGCTGCATGTTGGTTAAGGGTTTCTCTTGCTTCAAATGTCTTTTCTAAAGCTAATTGATACACAGATATCCTTCTGTCTGTATCCTGGAGACATTATCCTATACTCTCTTCCCATACTCTCTTTCTTATCTCTTCCTTCTAGATTTTTTCTATTTATAAGAAAGGAAAAGGCCTAATCAGGAAGTACTTTAGCAAACTTGTTTAATATTGCTTCATGTTTACTTGACACAAAACAAAAATGAACACACACCCCACACACACTTCTCCCAAACAAACACCCCAAAACAGGCATGTTGTAATGGTAAATCTAACTATTCATTTATCAAAATTTATAAAACAGATTGAAAAGAGCATTCATTTCCTAAAATTTAACTTTAATCTCTCTTTGTTCTTTAGGTAAGTAATGAATGTTCTGCAATACCTTCATAAATCAATTAGGTAAATCACTCCAGTAACACCCTGTTAACTGTTTTGTGATTAAATGGCTGGTTTTCTTTCAAAATACAGATTTTCTTTTTTTTTCTTTTTTTTTTTTTTTTGTGGCTAGTAATATCAATAGAAATGAATGTTTGATGTGCAAAATGGTTTGGATGATAAATATTTGTTTTGTAAGTGTTTATTATGATACATTTATATTAACAAAAATAAAACAAGGATTGTGTTAAAATATTATCACCACAGCTGCTGTTACCATTGATGTTAAAAAGGCAATTAGCATCTTTTTTTTTTTTTAATACCACCAAAATAAAGATAATGTTTATAGCTAGATTATTCTATGCTGCTTTTTCTTGGAATATAAACGTATCGGAAATAATGTTGGACTGGTAAAATAAGAGTGAATATTTGTGTCTTTGAAAAACTCACTTTGTCTCTGTCCTCAGGAATAAAATCTAACTATAATTATGTTCTCAGTCCAAAAATACTTTTGTTCATTGTCATGTAATGTATGCATTACAGAATCACAGAATCACCAGGGTTGGAAGGGACCTCTGGAGATCAGCTAGTCCAGCCCCCCTGCCAGAGCAGGGATACCTAGAGCAGGTTGCACAGGATGGCGTCCAGGTGGGTTTTGAATGTCTCCAGAGTCAGAGACTCCACCGCTTCTCTGGGCAGCCTGTTCCAGTGCTCTGCCACCCTCAAAGGAAAGAAGATCCTCCTCATCTTTAGATGGAACTCCCTATGTTCAAGTTTGTGCCCATTACCTCTTGTCCTATCACTGGGCACCACTGAAAAAAGACTGGTGCCATCCTCCCGGCACCCTCCCTTTAAGTATTTATCAGCAGACGAGATCCCCTCTGAGTCTTCTCTTCTCTGGACTACAAAGACCCAAGTCCCTCAGCCTTTCCTCATAAGAAAGATGTTCCAGCCCCCTAATCATCTTTGTAGCCCTCTGCTGTACCTTCTCCAGCAATTCCCTGTCCTTCTTGAACCGGGGAACCCAGAACTGGACACAGGACTCCAGGTGCGGCCTCACCAGGGCAGAGTAGAGGGGGAGGATGACCTCCCTTTGCCTGCTTGCCACACTCTTCTTGATGCACCCCAGAATGCCATTGGCCTTCTTGGCCACAAGAGCACATTACTGGACTCCCAGGTCACTTTCCACTGAACTGTTTTCCAACAGGTCAGCCCCTAACCTGTACTAGTGCATGGACTTATTCCTCCCCAGGTGCAGAGCTCAACACTTGCCCTTGTTGAACTTCATGAGGTTTCTCTCTGCCCAACTCTCCAGCCTGTCCAGGTCATGCTGAATGGCAGCACAGCCTTCCGGTGTGTTAGCGACCCCTCCCAGTTTTGTGTCATCAGCAAACTTGCTGATGGTACACTCTATCCCTTCATCCAGGTCATTGATGAATATATTGAACTTGACTGGACCCAGTACTGACCCCTGGGGAACACCACTTGTCACAGACCTCCAACTAGACTCTGTGCCACTAATCACAACCCTCTGAGCTCTCTCTGCCAGCCAGTTTTCAATCCACTCCACTGTCCATTCACCCAACCCACACTTCCTAAGCTTGCCTAGGAGGATGCTGTGGGAGACGGTGTCGAAAGCCTTGCTGAAGTCATGGTAGACAACATCCACTGCCCTCCCCTCATTTATCCATCCAGTCATGCCGTTGTAGAAGGTTATCAGTTTAGTTAGACATGACTTCCCCTTGGTGAATTCATGTTGACTACTTCTGATAACCTTTTTCTTCAGATGCTTGGAGATGATGCCCAGAATGAGCTGTTTCATCATCTTTCCAGGGATAGAGGTGAGGCTGACTGGCCTGTAGTTTCCTGCGTCTTCCTTCTTGCTCTTTTTGAAGACTGGAGTGACATTGGCTTTCCTCCAGTCCTCAGGCACCTTGCCTGTTCTCCAGGACCTGTCAAAGATGATGGAGAGCGGCCCAGCAATGACTTCTGCCAGCTCCCTCAGCACTTGTGGGTACATCCCATCAGGACACATGGACTTGTGGATGTCCAGTTTACTTAACTGATCTCTAACCTGATCCTCCTTGACCAAGGCAAAGCGTTCCTTCCTCCAGACTTTCTCTGTTACCTGCAAAGTCTGGGACTCCTGAGGGCTGGCCTGAGCAGTAAAGACTGAAGCAAAGAAGGCATTCAGTAATTCCGCCTTCTCTGCATCATCTGTCACCATGGCCCCTGTCTCATTCAACAGTGGGCCCACATTTTCTCTGGTCTTCCTTTTGCCTCCAACATACCTGAAGAAACCCCTCCTGTTGACCTTGACATCCCTTGCCAGATTTGATTCCAAGGAAGCCTTAGCTTTCCTCGTTTCATCCCCGCATACTCTGGAAGCATTCTTGTAATCTTTCCAAGTGGTCAGTCCCTTCTTCCACGTACTGTAAGCTTCCTTCTTCCACCTGAGCTTTTTCAGAAAATTCCTGCTCAACCACGCAGGTCTTCTGCTTCCCTTGCCTGTTTTCTTGCTCTTAGGGATGCACTGACCCTGAGCTTGGAGGAAGTGATACTTGAATATCAACCAGCTCTCTTGAGCCCCCCTACCCTCTAGAGCCCTAACCCATGGGATTTCTCCAAGCAGTTTCTTGAAGAGATCAAAGTTAGCCCTCCTGAAGTCCAAGGTTGCAACCCTACTTGTTGTTTTATGCTTACTACACATAATCCTGAACCGAGGCTGCCCCCAACCTTAATGTCCTCCACCAGTCCCTCTTTGTTGGTCAGTACTAGGTCCAGTAGTACACCTCTCCTTGTTGGCTCCTCCACCACCTGAGTCAAAAAGTTATCATTAATACACTGGAGGAATCTCCTGGACTGTTCCTGCCTAGCTGTGTAGCCTTCCCAGCAGACATCAGGGTGATTGAAGTCCCCCACAAGAACCAAGGCCTGTGATTGTGAGGCGGCTCTCAGCTGTCTGTAGAAGGCCTCATTAGCTTCTGCATCCTGATCAGGTAGCCTGTAATAAACCCCCACAACAGCATCCCTCATGCTAGCCTGCCCCTTAATCCTTACCCACAAGCTCTCAACTTGCTCTTCATCCATCCCCAGGGACAGCTCAATGAATTCCAGTTGCTCTCTCACATGAAGAGTAACTTCACCACCTCGCCTTGGTGGCCTATCTTTCCTAAAGAGGACATAGCCATCCATGACAACGTTCCAGTCATGTGAACTATCCCACCATGTCTCAGTAATTGCGATGAGATCATGGCCCGGCGACCGCTCACAGATCTCTACTTCTTCCTGTTTGCTCCCCATGCGTGTATCAGTGTATAAGCATTTCAGAGAGGCAGATGGACATGTAGTTTTTGTCCTTGAGGGGTGGTACGCCTTCTGATTCTCAAAAATACCAGCACGCTGCCCCACAAGTGCTGGGCTGCTACACCCAGGCACCTCTCTAGCGAGCTCAGTTACATCCCCACCCCCCTTTGAATCTGGTTTAAAGCTTTCTCAATGAGCTGTCCTGGTTTGAGGTAAAACAGGACCAATTTTCTTCAGTAACTTTACTTTTTAGCTAGGCCTCTTCTAACTGCTGAAATTCACAGCAGGTTGTGCAGAAAACTGTTCGCTCTCAGAGTGATAAGACCCATGTTTATAGCTGATGCCAAGGAACGGGATGCAGAGAGGCTCCTGCTTAGACTTATTGCTATGGCAACCAAGGCCAGCCAACTTTGTTACTTGCCCCGTTGGAGGGTTGGAAGCGGAAAAGTGTAGAGGGGTCACAACTGCGGGGAGGAACAGACAGGACAGGTGACCCAAAACTGACCAACAGGGTATTCCATCCCATCTGCTTCATGCTCAGGATAAAAGCTGAGGGATCAAAGGGTCAGCCCCTCTTTCTTCAAAGGCCAACGTCCGAGGAGGACTCTGTTTTTTCATCTGCCTTTGATCCCAATCCTGAATCCAGTTCCCATCCATCACTGAGTCCCATCTAGGACTTCCCCAGTGCCTGCTGGTGACGTGATTGTCATCCTAGGAGCTTGATATGGTTTTGTATATATTTCATTTTTTTCTTTTTATTATTTTATTATTAATATTTTATTAAAGTAGTTTAGTTCCTTCTAAACTCATAAGTCTCCCTTTTTTTTTTTTACTCTCCTGCCTCCGTTTGAAGCAGAGCAGGAGAGAGAGAACGTCTGCCTTTCTGCCTGATTGGGCCAATCCAGCCCAAACCGCAACATGAGCCCTGCTAACTCTTGTCCTAGAATCCTTTTCCCCTTGTGAGAGAGGCTTTTCCCATCTGTTACCAGCAGGCCTGGTGTCCTGTAAATCAAGCCATGGTCAAAGAACCCGAAGTCCTGCTGATAGCACCAGTCTCGGAGCCAGGCATTGATCTGCTGGCTCTTCCTGTTTACCCCCACATCATTCCCTGCAACCGAAGGGACAGAGGAGAACATGACTTGTGCTCCTGATCCCTTGACCAGTCGTCCCAAGGCCCTGAAATCTCTCTTCATTTCCCTTGGACTTCTCCTCCCTACTTCATCACTGCCTACCTGAAAGACCAGAAGGGGATAATAATCTGAGGGCCGTACTAGGGAAGTAAGTTTCTTCTTTACATCATTAACCCGGGCCCAGGGAGGCAGCAGACTTCCCTATATAGCAGATCCAGTCTACATATCAGGCCTTCTGTCCCTTCAGAAGCGAGTCGCCTATGACAATGACCAGTCTTATTTTTTACTGAGGTGGTTTTGATGCAGGGGGTGCTCCGACTAGACCTCAATAACACCTCCAAGCTGGAAGGACTGTCATCCTCACCGTTGTCCAGTTCCCCTCGCAGAGCACTGTACCTGTTCTGCAACAGCACCTGTGAAGTTGGCGTAGTCACTGGACAGATGCACCTGCAGCACCTGTTACTTTAAATATAGTTTTAATATCAAGAGATAAAAATGTCCTAAGTGATGGTATGTTTCTAAAAATGTCTAGCTTTTTTAAAAAAAAAAATCTACTTATGAAATGGTAAATACTATGACACATTGTATTGCATTTGCTACTTCAATGTGCATTAATACTATTAGAGAACCAGGGAAGATATTTGTGACACAGGATATTATATTGAAACTGACTTTTGCTTTCCTTCACATTTAGAAATCAGTTTAGTGTTGAAATGTTGACACACAGGACTTTTCTACCTGCTCTAGTTTAGATCTTAGTAATGAAAACTGATTTTTATACATATGGAGATACATATGCATGTGTATGTACATACACATATACACATACATTTGTGCACATGGATATTTTGTCGATATTTTCCATCTCAAATGTAGTAAAGTGTAAGGCCTCAATACCTTTAGTTGCTGTGGTTTTACCCCTTGTAGTACATAGCCACTTAACTTGAAAAAAATTACCACAGTTGCTGTCAGTATTCCCTTTTGTGTGACTGCATGTGTTCCTGACTTGGTTCAGAGCAGCTTGTGTGCTGGCTTGAGAGGTAAGGGTAAGCTAACAAGCCTTCCGGCTGTTCTGGTACATATTATTTGTGCAAAATGCTTTCATTCTGGTTTCTGTAACACGGACATCCCCTTTCCACTGCAATCCATTTAACTTCTTGTAGAGAAAGCTAAAATGTATCTTGATTGTGTTCTACAAGTACCTACACAGGAAGAATGTTTTTGACAGTAGAGGGCTCTTTACTAAACTGTTTTTTTCTGCTAGATTACTTTCCGGTACTGAAGCTAGACAAATTGAAATGGAAAATAAGGTGCAATGTGCACTTTTTTCATTAAGCGGTTAACAGCAAGAACAATTAATGGTTGGAGTCATTTATCAAGTGAGGTCTTGCACTCTTCATTTTGTGCAAACTTTACAAGACAGCTGGATAGCTTCCAAAAGGTATGCTATAATTTTAACCACAAGGTTAGAGGTTTGATGCAGACATGTCTGAGTGAGGTTCAATAGAAGGAGGTCAAACTACTGGTTCTCAGTTGTTGCGTCTAGCCTACAAATATTAATCTTTCTTTCAAATTACTCTTGACAGATACTGTCATGAGCTTTTCCATGCACTTAAGTCCTGAGGCAAAACCCACAGAAGACTTTCTGACATCAATGGGCTTTGGAACTAATCCATAGACAGCTAGTTTCTTTTGGAAAATGTTGAGTGAAATGTAAGTGAAAAGTTTTGTACAAGTATTACTGCAGCAACCAAAGTATATTTATAGCAGTGGCATTTTGAAGATGAGAGAACTGAAGGGAAAAAACACTTACTGGAGGAAAAGAATAAAGTCATCTTTACCCTATCCTGTAATCTGTCAGCATGCAGGGTGTTTTGTGTTTCTAAACATTAAAAGTTATCTCTTCAATATGCTGTGAAGGAACAAATACATGCTTGTCTCTTGACTGCCAGACCTTCACTGGATTAATCATGGCTTGTTGCCTTACCTGGTCATGTTGAATATTTTGAATACCTAACTGGTGAAATCTGCCAGTGAAGGTCAACATAATTGTTGTATCCAAATTAGGACTTATTTTATAGACTTGCAAGAATAAAAGATACTTACACAGATCTTTTAGGAAAGATGAATTTCACTTTGGTTTTAAAAAAAAAAAAAAAGAAAAATCAAGTAGTGCTCATGCAAACATCCGGACTATATTTAAATGTGTACAGTGGCATTGAATGTGAAGAGCGCTTTGTAAGCAGATGTGAAGTTTTTGACTACAGTATTACCAGATATAAGTTTGTTCTTCTAGGACAAAAATGGAAGTTTTGTGGTTCTGGTCAGAATAGTAGTGAATTTAAATAAGCTTATTGAAAGGCAGGAGATAGTAATTCATGCTTGGCATCACTAGCCTGAGCTTAACTTGTACTAATCACTGGAAATTATGTAAAAACAAGTGGAAAGACAAAATCCCTGTAGAACACCATGAACTACTGAATCCCTGAAGAATCATATGCATTGCTTACATACTTGAGGCTAAATCATCACCTTTCCTATCTCCTCAACTTTGTCAAAAGTTGGGTCAAAATTCTTGTGAGATTTATTTTTCTTTTCTATGTTCAAAAGATAATTACTTTCTTCTTGCTTGTATGTCCAACATCTGTCACATTAAACTTTTCACTATTTTTGCTATAGGTGTTAGGTTTGAAGCTCAGCTTGTCTGTGTCTTTCCTCATGTCTCCTTATATTCACTGATAATTTTTTGAGAAAGTAATTTTCTATCTTACACTCCTCTGTTACATTTTCCTATGCCACATCTCTGAGAATCACATCATATGTGGGATTCACCTGATCAATGCATTTGTCTGGAATGTAGATACTCACCTGTGAGCTGGTAGGTTTTGTTTATAGCAGACAGGCTGAAGTAGATACTTCAGTGGCACCATTCATGTAATTCCAAAGTAGCTGCAGAACTTGTGTGGTGTGATCCTGAATATTAGATTTCTGTTGCCCTGAGCTCTCTATCTGCAGAAGTCTGTGTTACGCAGGCCTTTGCCAAGACTGATGAAATCAAGAGCTGTTCCCATGTTTTCTGCCAATGGGAATGTTCCTGTGCACCTCCATTCTCTGAAGAAAATACGTTTTGCATAGGTGAAGGTACTGAAGTCAGTGGCAACAGAGCTCCATTAAATGGGACCTATTTTTCTCTAATATTCATGAGTTACGATAGCTTGATCACATGCTTTACATATTCTGTTGACAGAAAGTGTAAACTATTTAGTTCTCACAGGCAAAAGTCTTGCTGAACTTTGTTAATATTCCTGAAAGAATATGTACATCAATCTTATTTGTAAACGCGCTTCTTTTAGTCATGTTTTCACCATGGCCAGAGATGGCTTCTTCAGACTTGGGGCAGGGCGACGAATTCACCTCTTAATCAAATGCTTTATTTAGGATGTTCTTGATAAGACTGTAATTGTTTTGCTCACACTGTCTTCTGGTATATATAAAATAACTTATCAAATTTTTAATTTTAGAAAACTAATAAAGAAAAATAATCTTTATAGCCTGAGAAAAAGAATCCATCTTTGATTGACTGTTCCAATAACAGCTATTGTTACTGCAACAGCAAGAGCGGTTTAAGACTCTTTATAAAATATAATGTCCAGAGAAAACCTCTCTCCCTATCTTTCTTTTAACAACAACAAAAAAACCCATATAGCCAGATCACCCCAGTCTCACTGTGAAATAGTTTTATTTTGTCCACTTGTTATCACTTGAGGTTTTCTACTGATTTCACAGCTGTATTCCTTGTATCTCCTCCCTGCATGATACCTTAAGGTCTGCTCCAATTTATTTATTTAGATTTTATGCACAGGGATAAGTTACAACTCTTTGATACAAAGCATCTCATTTTCCTGGACACCCACAGATATTAGCAATTACACTGGAATACAAAAGGTTTTCATCCAAGCAAATAATTTGTTTTCCAGTAAAGAACACAAGATCTCACCTCTGAAAAGGGATTTTTTTGTTGTTGTTTCTCTCATAACTGTGAATGACCTGTGAGACCCATCTGGTCTTTCCACAAATGAAAGAAAGAAAACCCTTCAAGGGTAAAATATTATTTATTCTATGAGAAAAAAATTTTAAATTAGAAAAGGAAAGTATTTGACTTTATAACACTGCGTGTGTCTGATTTGAATTACTCACAGCTTGTACTAATACACCCTCTTAAAATGTTATATTGCATAATATCTATGTGGAAAGTATAAAAACCTTTCTTACCAGTAAGCAATTGCATATGGTTTGAAAATTAATCCCTCACCACCAGAATATATAAATAGAAAGCCAGATTTGTTAGTAGGATCCAGCTGCTTTGTGCTTCTCAGACAGTGCAAAATAACCATAGACCCAGCTTAAATGTTCAGCTGAAGTGGGTTTACAGCTGCTTTCCATTACCAAAGCAGTGGAAAGCAACCGGAGGGGGCTTGTGAATCTGGCCCATTCTGCAACTTGACGTCACAACCTGTGTTGTACAACAATACTGATAGCCTAGCTAGGATGCTTTGGTACTTTCCAATTGCTAACTGCTAGGATACCTTTTTGAGCTGAGAACCTATGATTATGCAGATGTTAGGTGGAAGAATAAAGAGGAGAAGCTTTATAGTATGAAGTGTATAATACATTTACAACCTTCCACGTAGCAGAAGTGTATGTCCTGGGGAAATTTATGTGAATAATATAGTGTAGTTCAGATAATGGTCATGTTCTAGCATAAATATACACAACAATATTGCATTCTGGGAATTGGGACGTTTTGGTCATGTTTTGTCAGTGCTGGCTTATCCTGATCTGTTTTATATGTTTTGAAATTGACTCGGAGTTTACAAGGTCAGTTACTAGCTCACAGCTGAGACATGAAAAATTTTTTAACGATTTATTTAGTTTTCATATGATACTATGTATGTCTCTGGTACTGGTAATTCTATTCCAAGACCAAAAATGGTCTGTTTGTGCAGTCCATTTTTCTGCAATCCCAATATTCAGTTACGTATTCAAAATAAGGAAAGAAACTCCAGTTGTCCATATGAACCATCTACAAACAATAGTAGAAATTTTGACAAATGGAGAATTATTTTTGCCTAGCAGGCAGAAATTAATTTTGGATTAATTTCCAAACCTTCCACAGTAACAACTGATGTAGAGATTATGTAGAAGTGGAGGATATCACCTACAGCAATGTAAATTTGCATAAGACTCAGAGGTGTTTAAGTGAAAAGCATTCTAAACTGTGATGCTGATGTACCAGTAGTCAGGAAACACTCCATGTCAATTGCCCAGCTAACAAGTTGCCGGCAGTCTAGTGGGGATAGTTTGTATGAAGGTCTTGAGTTCAATACCTGGATCTGCATCTTCTCCCTCATCCTATAGATCAGGCCGACTCTATTCAAGGTCAGCTCTCCTATGATGCTGTGTAACCTTGGATCAGACTTTTGTGAAAAACAGCTTAATTGTGAGAGTTGTGAGAAGTCTTGTCTGGGGCCTCCACACAGTGTCCTGTGAATTACATTTATAGACCACAGGCAAGAGCCTGAGCTATGTTGCAGTTATACCTGTATCCAGTTTTCCTGATCTTGATATCCCCTTCCTGACTTAACTTCCTGGATAGGCAAGGGATGCAGCAGCATGTGGTGATGGTAAGTTGTGGCCAGCCCTGGTTACTAACCCTAGTCCAGCCTGGTTTGCCTCACTGGGGATTGCAGTATGGGGTCTGGTTAGGGAGGGAGGGCACCATGCTGCCCCACTAGCTCCACTGCCACCCACTCTGGCGCCCAAGGCTTCATCACCAGAGCCCCTTCCCTACACTGCTCACTGATGTCTGCAAGGATATGGAAGGAGTTGACATTATGAAAGATGTTAATGTCAATTGGACTATCTGCTAGAAGTCAAAAAAAATGGTGAAGATATGGTAGTTGGAGTAGCCAACAACTATAGACCTGTAGCATTGCTCTGTTGTAAGCATAAGGTTATGGCATCATTATTCTGTTTTTTACAGCCTGTCTGATGTGCCATAGACTACACGACAATGATATGGTTTTGTTTTTAGCAACCAAAAGATGCGGTAGCCTAATACAGTTGACACAGACTGGACTGTTGTGTATTTTTCCACAATGGCCTATTATATTTAATGAATAACTGTTGATGGTCTTATGGATATTTCTGCATGACTTGGTACAGCATTTGATGAAAGAGGATTAAACTTAGCTGCAATACCTTGTGCTTGCTTCAATCTAAGACATCACATGCAGTTTCCACAGTTTAGCTGTTACAGGGAACCTTGACAATCTGTCATGCCATGAGAGCCTCTAGGCTCAAAACCTCTAGGCAACAATGAATTCCAGAGCTACTGATAAAGGAACTTTGTGCCTAAACATCTGTATACATTCAGAATCCCACTTACATGACAATTTAAGGCTGGTATTAATATTATAACACACCCAATGACTTGGAAGAGAGCTTGATTTAAGTGCACAAAAAGAATAAAAATATTAAATATAGTCATGCAGTCTTTTTCATCAGTGGATCTTTCCTATATATTTTATTGTAGATCCTAAGAGGAGAAAGGATTATAATTTTGGTTGGGGCAAGAATGTAAAATACCTCTTTTTAACTCTGTTATATGTAACAAACTATTATCTACATGTAGTAGGAGAGTCATCATCCATTGTCCTTGTTCAAACATTTATTCTCAAAATTTAGGTGACTACAATATATAATTCAATTTTATTTTTTTAGTCATTGGTTAGAGAGCCTGTAACTCAAGGAACAATTTGTCAGCAAGGGACAG
Organism: Burhinus oedicnemus; assembly: GCA_008921705.1. NCBI lineage: Eukaryota > Metazoa > Chordata > Aves > Charadriiformes > Burhinidae > Burhinus > Burhinus oedicnemus. The sequence continues at coordinate 1,400,152 of VFFE01007006.1, forward strand.
CAAGACACCTGAATTGCTTAGACTATACTGCCCTTTTTCATCTATTAATTTCTCTGAGTAAGTACATACTAAATTCTTTAGCATAGCCTGAACTGTTAGACTTTTTATGTAGGAGTAATTGGGGTAATTTTAGGGCCTACAGCATCCAGACTTGTGGCCCCATTTGTTCTTAAATTCTGCAAAATGTAAAATTATGTTTTCCAAGTGGAAGTAGTTTATTAATAAAGCAGTCAGTGGGTTCCAGTAGCCATACAGTGATGAATCCACAACAGTAGGGCTAGAATCAGAACAGCCTTGATAGGCATTTTCTTTTTTTTTCTCACCCTCCGCCCCCTCCCCATGACAATGTTTGTTGACGTTTCTAATTAAGACAACCTCATCCTGTATGTATCTCTTGCCCAACTCTTTGACCTCTGCTTCAAAATCAGCCTGCCAGGTTGGAGAATTCATGTCTAAGTCATCATTTTAATCAGGCTAATGCACTGTAAAGAATTAATGACTTCACCATTTATCTGGTACTGTTCAACTTACTGTTACCGATATTTGAGGTTACTGGAAAAAATATGAAACTCCCCCTTAGGGAAAAATGCTTATTTTTCACTTCCCTCCTTTGAGACAAGACTTGCATATTTTCTAACCCACCAGCTCTTTGAAGATATGTTATCTGTTTGTCCTGGGGGCTTGATTCTGTAATCATTTACATCAGTTTTAAACAGAAGTATGTTCAGCAGAATGCTATGTTATTCCATCAGTAAATCAGATTACCATAAAGTCTCAATCAGTCTGCATTTTGTAATTAGTGCTCAGGCTTCACATTTCTTTCATTAGCACTCCCCTTTCCTTTTCTAGAGAGACCTGCTTCTGACTTACGGTAGTAACCTTCTGTCCTGCACCAGGTTAGACTTTGAGCTATCACTGTTTCATTTTTAGCTTTGGGCCAGCTGTTTGTAACCTTTTTGTCTCGCATCAGTGGTATTCAGCCTCTTGTAGTTTACAACAATCATGTAGCAATGACCTTATAAACTTTTTGTACATTTTTTCCTTCTTGAGTGTTCAAATTCGCATCTAGCGTGGCAGCGTATTGTTCAGATACTTGCTTGGCTCTCTGTTTTCAACAAGCACAAGTTCTGCTTCAGCAGTCTCTGGCCTCTTTCACTTTGGTTTCCAGAACTGTATTGGAACCAACATTACTGAGGTAACTCTCTCAAACCATTTGCAGTCTGTGCTTATGCTATTTCTATATTGAAATGTTATAGCCTTTTTAGGAAACTGCCACCAGTGTTCAAGGGGATTTTTACTCTGTTTTGGGCCTTCTGTGGTCTTTTTCAAGTAGAGGAAAGGTGAAAGTTTTTATCATTTAAAAAAAAAAAAGTAAATAAATTAATAAATTAAGTCCAAAAGAAAGCAACAACAAACTGACTTTGTTTTCATCCACACTTGTTTTATACATATTCTGCTTCACAATTTTTGCTATCACTGTGTTAACTTCAGATCGTATCTGGTGCAGGTTTCTCTTTTTCTAACTGATGATAAATTGATTCAAATATCAGAGAAATGCTCAACACCTCTTGGACTGACACCATACGCTCCTATCTTACTGATAACTGTTAGAGAAATAGGCCTCTTCTAAGCAGGAGACACAGAGTTGATCCATAAAGGAAGACCATGAAGGTGAAAATGTATTGCCTGGCATGCACAGGTATAAGGACTTGCATGTTTTTTCCAAGAAATCTGTCAGGGATCCATCACACTGCTAGCAGGACTGTAAATTATAAACAGCATGTAAGGTTGGAAGGTGATAACAGGATGCTCTTGGCTTTACCACTTTCTTAAATCTAGAGCTCTGTGATAAAGTATAATAATAAAAAAAAAAAATAAGGCAATGAGTTCTTTTAGCATAGGTGTTACATAAACAATTAATGTTTAAAATTAGTTCAAAGTTTTTAATTTTATCTCTATAAAATTTTAAACAAATCAGATGCTTTATAAAGTGTAAACAAATCCTTGGAGTTCTGATTTTCTTAATAAATTTACTTTGAAGTTATTTGTTGCTATTGGAATTAATGTGTTTTCCTTCTCTATGTATTGGGCTTTTTGAAACATGACCTGGACGTAATCTCAGATCTTAGAATTTTACTTCATTCTTAGTTGAAAATTTTACATTTATTCTAAAATTCTAGAACTATGGAGATTTTAAATAAATTGTTTTGTCTCAGGGTTGTAGTTGAGCTGCAGACTTCAGGAAGTTATCTCATTAAGGTATCTGCAGTATATTAGGTATAAAGGTAACTTACAGCTTTAAAAATCCATTATTTCTATCTGAATGTAAATTTTCAGATGACTATTCTCAGTTTCTGGTTTTAAGAATACTCTAAGTTTAAAAATTCTTAACAGAATGTTTTTCATCTGATGCAAAATGGCTTGATTATAATTGTATGTAAACAGATTAAAATAGATACCATTATTCCCCTTCCTGTTTAGTAACGTTTTTACTGCAATACACTTACAGTTAGTAGTCAGTGAACCTTAAGTCTCATGAGTTCATGACACTTGACTTAACATTTTTTTGTCATAGTTTTCTTGCAGACTTTTTGTATGCCTCAATGTATTTTCTTTAACTGTTACACAAAACTTACTGACGTTTTGCTTCATAGTGGAAAAGTGGAAGGGAAGGAGGACATTATTTTTTGTTATTGCTTTGAGTAGTTGGTAGTGTGAAATAAAAGACTGGAATTTGCTTTGGTTCTTCTTGTATGACATTCTTGTTAATATTTTTTGGTTTATTTTTCCTCAGTTGTCATTCTTTGGAAAATGCCCCTCTTCATGATTTACACATGCTTGGTTTATGGGCTTTTTCAGTTAAAAAAAAAAAAGTGCCACATGATATTTATCTAGTCATATTCAAACAATTGGATTAAAATGATTCATGAGTTTAAGTATTTCCAGTGTGGAGGACTAAATCAGCAAAATCCACGGGTCTGAATTTCAGGGTATAGTGAAATTTATACAGAAGAAATCAACAGTCTTTGGCAGAATGTTTGCTGTAATTCCTGATTAAGCTATGACTTTTCAGACTAAGCTTCAAGGGTGGGGGTAGCAAACCAAAGATCCTGTGAAATTTCTGTGGAAAAAAAGAAACACACCCTAATTATGCATCAAATGTCTCTATATAGAGTTAGTTTAATTCAAAATCTTTGCAATCTCATCAAATGGCTAATATTAGGCCAAATACAATGACACACTTTAAATACCTGGAACGTTCTTGGGAATGAACCGATGTTTTCCATGTGCTTACCCAGCCTATGTTCCTTTTGTATCTTAAGATCATTGTTGCTAGTCTCCCTCAAAATAAGTGAGGGAGGATTATGGTAAATCATCAGCATCCTGAGTCCTTTACCAGAAGGATTATGATGTTGAGGATGAAGATTACTTACTACTCATTCTAGAGCCTGTTGGGAGCTATTTTATGTTTTTCCAGAACTGTATACTTTGCCTTTTTTTGTTGGTCTGCAATTCTACAAATACACAAAATTTGCCCTATGTGCTATATTTTACATATGTTGGATGTATGTTCTTTAATATTGCTAAAACTGGATATCCCTTCATTGACCAATGAAGAACCTATCTAGCTGAGTGTTTCTGGTTTCATCATGTGCTGGTGCTTTCAGGGCCTTTACAATTATCTGACACTACACTGGTCTGTTCTGCATTTTTATTCTAGGGTCATAGTTCACTCTGCACAGGAAAGCTATTTATTATTACTATCTGTTAATTACAGATCAGTATCAAAATTACTATAACAGTAGGCTTTATACAACACAATTGCTCAAAACTAAGATAAAACTACAACTACTTAGATAATATTCACCTGGCCGTTACACAGTTGCCATCACAGCTAAAAAGTTAAAACAAAAGGTTCAGGCAAGTCAAGCCAAGTGAAGCCTGACAAGTCCTAAGTCTGAGACCTTGCAGAGTTAATACAGTCCCTGAATCCTATTGGTAACAGTAATGATACTATATTTACTGGACTTGCAGGCTAAAATGAAGTTTGGAAAGAAATGGGTGTGCTGTTGGTAATAAGAAAATTCAGAGATGGAATCTTATATGTAGTCTTGTCTACAACTCTTTGAATGCAAGGAAGGTGCAATACATCATTCAAAGTGATAAGGATTTGCACATACTTAACTACTCAATATACGTTCTTCATCTTGAAATAAGGATGCTTTTCTGTCTGAAAAAAACATGTAAGATGCCAAAAAAACCTAATAAGTAAAGTATAATGTTCAAGTAAAACATTTTTGTGAAATGACTGTTTAAAATTGATTTAATCTTTGAAAAACTTTTCTTAAGTTTAAACTATAGTTTTCCTATAATTTAGCTTAGAATTTACTTTAGGAAAAAAGTCACTTCTATACAGAGAAAAGTAATTGTTTTAATAACTTGTGACAACATTTATTCAACTTTTTTTTTTTTTTAATATTCAGAAAATCTCAAAGAATTGGATTGCCACAGAAAGAACATTCATATGGTAGTAGAGCTGCTGTACAATATTGGCTTCGTGTTTGGGGTGAGGTTTTTTTCCAGATCAGAAGTGTGTGTAATAAGAGGTTTCCCATTTTCCTTGGACCAAATACTAGAAAGTTTAAAAAATGAAAGTTTTGGTTGTTCATGCAGCAGTTACCTTCCACAGTCTTTAATTATATAACACTGATTCTTATATAATATAATTTGATAGATATGTGTTTTATTATTTTCCTACATGTAGCATAAGTATAATGCTATCTCGTACTTAAAAGTATCAAACATGCTATGTTAATGATCAGGGAGTTGCACATGTATGGAAACCATATTGTAAACAGAATATATGTGATATATAATGAAATAAGTAAGTCCTTTTCTGTTCTTTTTGAGATACTAGCAGAATTTTGAAATCTATTGAATTAGAAATTAATTATTGGAAGAAGGGTCATCATGCTAAAGAAAGTTCTGTGATTGCATAGCAACCATGTGCAATACATAAAACCTACTGTAGGAGAAATATTCAGTGTTAGTAAAATCTAAATCAATGTCCTTGGATTATCATAACAAGGAAAGTCCTATATCCTATAGAAGTTTCATTCTGTGCATGTGAAAGGTTTTGAAGTTTGCTATTGAGATTGCAAAGTTTATAGTTTCCCTTATGAATAGTAGGCCATCTGAACAAAACTAAGGCAGATTTACTGATAAGGTAGCACATCTGGGCCTTATAACTTCTAGGGCCATGTTGCCACAACTGTAGTAACTAGCACTTGGGGTGGGAGCTCAGGAGGTGATGTGTAGTTATAGAGGAGCTACCTGCTGAGCAGATACAGTTGGTGTCATTCCTCTTGGAGGAAACAGCAGCAGCAGGAAAATAAGGGTGCTGAAAGTTGATTCGCTTTATTAGCAAATTAACTACAATTTTATCAGCTAGTTCTTTTGAAGTAAATTAAGCAACACCAAGCACAAGACCATAGTTTTCCTGTTAGTTGTGCCTGGTACGATGTCTGTTCGCCACCATCTGATGAGAGAAGAGCCTTATGGTGGCGCTGCCTACTTCATCTGGCTCAGGGGTGCTTCAAGGTACTTAACATTCACATGAAGAGAAAGAATGGATAAAGTGAAGGTGTGCTTTTTTAGTGAGTTTGGAAACATAAGGATCTTCTCCTCATGGAGCATTATAGTGCCAATGAATGTTAATTAACCTTGGAAGGGTATTAGCTAAGGGTGTGATCTTCTATTTTAGCTTAGAAAGAAGAAACAGCTGGCTTCTGTAATAATTAGAATAGTTGTTTCTTCCAAATTTGGGTTTACAAGTAAAGTACCTATCGGTTTGGTTTTAAAAGATAGTTTTCGTACAGATTTTTAATTAGTAAAATACTGAAGTGTCTATCTTCTAGAACATCTACATTACCTATACATACTCATGTTTTCTTTCTTTCTGATATACACCTTTGGATGTGCAGTCAGACATAGGAAAATTTTATATCTACTGGATTTAATTTGTAGAATACCCAAAGGACAGGTGGCTTAATATTTTTTCATCCCTATAGAGTAGATTTTAACTAGGAACAATGTTTGCTAAATTCATTCTCTGTATATGAAACTGCAACAGGAATCAAATATTTACTAATTATCCCCTACACTGGCACACAATTTCTTAGGTAATCTGGATTTCTAAATCACATCAAAACCTAACAGAACCCAGGACACCTTAAAAACGAAAGGACTGTATAAATCTATGTTAACAGGGAGATTCTAGTTAAATCAGACATTTTCTATGGGCATCTTTTATCTTTGTCATTTGAAACAATAAAAAAGATGGTTGTAAAAGAACATTTGGGGAATGAAGAATTTTTCAACCTCAAGAGTAGAACTTTCATTATATTGCTCTAGGGAGGAGAAATTTAAATGCAGATCACATTGCAGACTTTATTTTCATGAAGAATGGATCAAAAGGAAATTAATCTGTTACATAAAAATCACCAGAAATTACTTGATCAAGGGATCAGTGCTCAGGCCTCATCTCGTGAAGTTTTGAATACCTCTAAAGGTAGTAATTCCCCAAGCTCTCTGTGTACCTATTCCAGCATTTGACCTCCTTCATTGAGAAAAACATTAACCAAATACCCACATGGACTTATCCTGACTGCGAACTTGTTGACAATATAGAGAAGAGGGAGGTGACAAGATCATCTTCCCTGAGCCTTGTCTTCATAACACTGAACTTACCCAGATTCCTCAACCGCTCCTTACGTATCACATTCTCCAGGCCCAGCCATCTGGATGGCCCTCCACTGAACTTGCTCCAGTCTGTTTCTATGCCTGTCATCTTACCAGAGAGCCCAAAACTGGTCACAGTACTTCAGATGTGGCTTCACAGGTGCTTAAGAGAGGGGAAGGATCCCTTTCATAGACCTGCTGGCTACACTTTTGCTAATGCAGCCCAAGATGCTCTTGTTTGTCTTTAGTTGCAGTTTTATTAAAGCCATCTTCTGTAGTTCAGGAGCATGTTAAGATACATTAGACACACTGAAAAAAAATCATGTTCATGTGTGTATGTGGTGTGTAACCTACATCATGTCCTTTTTTGTGTGTTTGTTTTAACGACTGGTCCTTTCTGGGTAACATGTTCTCCTATAATTGTCATTCATAACTACATATTCCTTTATACCCTACAGCTGTGATGCTCAAAGAAATGATCAAGTCAGGTTTTGCAACCTCCTTAAGGATTCCATAAGTTGATGTGTGGAAGGGAAAGAAGAACATGCAAAGACAACTTTTTATAGAAACTGGTACCAATGCTCAGTACAGATCAATATTGATTCTGAGTTTCTATTTAGCCACTGCTTTTCCAGTGGGAATTGGTGGGGTAGAATGCTTCTGAAAGCCTTGTCCTTCAGATAAGGTTAGAAGTTGTGTCGCAAATAGTGGTATCCGTTATTACTCTGAGTCCTTTTCCACAGTTATAAGGTTATCTGTTATTAACAATCTGCTTACTTAAATCCTTTTTGAATATATATTATCATGGTTTTTCAGTCATTGTTGTAATGCTTTGTATGCCCAGAAGACTGTAAGAACAGAAGGTTCAGCACTTTTACTAGGTGCAGGTCAGTCTGAACAGGCCATGGAAAGCATATAGGTGATACTAGTTTCACACTGAGTATGATCACTCAGAAAACCAAATCATAAAATAATTTTATTTCATTGTATTTGCATTTTGTTATCAGCATAACAACAATGGTAATTCTCCTTACAATCATAAGCTGTTCAATGGCTGCTCGTTCTTGAAATGAGATGTATTGTAATGAGAGCTAAAATAATTTATGTTTATCTGCAATAACACACTTTTTTTTGTTGTGTGGCTGTTTGTATACTGTAAACCAGGACATCCTGGCTTTTCCTAAGTCTAAGAAACAATTAATCTGCTCCTGAAAACGTTTACCTGATGTCTGCTTTGCTGAGTCAGTCTTTGGAGCATCTGTAGCTGAGAATCTGATAAACCTTTCAGGCTGGAAAAATTACTTTTCCTCTCATATGAGTATTTAACATGTGAAAGTTGCTTGAGGCATATCCTGAAGCAGTTGCTCAAATAGAGCTGCTGTGTGTCAGTATTATACTAGCATGTCTTCTCTGCTCTCTTCCCACACATTTTCTAGTGTACAAGTAGGGCAGGAATGTGTCACTGACAAAAAAAAAAGCCTGATCTAATTGTTGAAAATTATTAAATGCCATGCCTAGAGGTATGTAGCCCCCACCTGTCTCACACAAATGAGAAAAAACAATTTCCTACCTTTTCTCTTCAGTGATGTAATGTTTATTTGATATTACTGCAGTTTATTCTATTTTAATTTACTTCGTCATCTTCACTAGTCTGGAAATACTAATTTCTCACTGGAATCTCTTACCTTCTGCTTTTTAAAGAAACAGCATAAAAAAGAGAATTATGCAACAGTGTCAAATTCATGGGAAGTTCTTCACTTTTTCAGCCTGCTATGAACTCTTCTTATAGATTGTAAGTGATCTCCAGGACATGTGTTAGAATAATACTGCTCAAATTTAGATTGTTGGACTGCGCATCATTCATTTGTGTCTAGCTTTTCTGGAGGTTATCCTACTATTCCCTTTTGTTTCTCTTTAAATGCATTACAAATATTTACTGCATTAGGACCTAGCAAACAAACAAAACAAAACAAAAAATTACAAGGTTTGTAGTTTTTTAATTGATTTTTTTTCTATTTTCCATTTTTTAGTACATTACCCTCAAAACTGAATGTGCATGGAGATGTCTTCTTTCTCACTGGCTGCTTTTTTCTGTCCAGCATGTTAACTGATTTCAAAGCCATAAGCAGAAGTTAAATAATCTTATATTTCCCTTCTGCCATTTTCCTCCTTCTTGTTATTACTGTCCCCAGGAAAAAAATAAGCATGTTTTTAAATAGGATTCAAAAACACAAATGAAGGAGAAAAATGTGTGAATTTTTAACCTACAGAAATATTCAACTATTACGAATAACATGAAAATGCTTAGACCCAGGAAGTTGTTGCATAACATAGGAGAAGCTATGTTGAGGGTGATGGATCACCTATCTAGATTGAAGATAATGATGTGGAAATGAATTTTTCTGAGCAGAAAGGAAAATAGAATTAATTTATCCTACAGACCTCATTTTGGTTTTGTTGTTGGAAAGCTGAAACTGGTTGCCCTCGACCCAAAGGTACCAATTTTTGTCTCACAATATTTCATATAGTTTTTTCTTTGTTTTTTCTTTCCCAGTTTTGCTTTGTCCAATTTTGGGTTTGATTTTGTGTGGGTTTTTTTTCTTCCTCTTCAGAAAAAGTTTCAGTGGGAAGTATTCCTCTTAACGGCTTCAAGTGCCTGGAACAATAGCAGCATCCAGATGTTTGAGAAACTTCTAGTCAAACTTAGTATCACTAAGATGAAATTTCTTCACTGGCTTGCTCTGGCTTATTTCACAACTGTTAAGATTTAGCTTGCCTTGAGCTCAACAGAGAGCAGATTTAGGATGCAATACTCAGTCCCAGGAATACCACACAAAGTTACAACAGGTTTAGTATTTCTAGCTACTGCCTTGAAGTGAAGACATATGCCTCCATAATGTCACTAAATCAACAGCTGGAGTTATATGGGTTTTATCTGTGAAATAAGACTTATTGCTTGTTTGTCACAGTGTTGAGGTCTCAGAGTTGGGCAAGGTTATTTTATTCGCTCACTGGGGCTGGCTGTACTAATGTGGAGGCATAAGAGCTGTGTTGAAGGGCTGGAGTGTCAAAGTGTGGTTGTGACATCAATGGCTGAGATTCTTTCATAGAATCACAGACTGGTTGAAGTTGACAGGGACCTTTGGAGGACATCTCTTCCAATCTGCCCTGCTCAAGCAGGGCCACCTAGAGCTGGTTGCCCAGGACCATGTCCAGATGGCTTTTGAATATCTCCAGGGATGGAGAGTCTACAACCTCTCTGGGCAACCTGTGCCAGTGCTCTGTCACCTTCCCAGTGAAAAAATATTTCCTGACGTTCAGACAAAACCCCTGTGTTTCAGTTTGTGCCCACTGCCTCCGGTTTTGTCATTGGGCACCTCTGAAAAGAGCCTGGCTCTGTCCTCTTTGCACCTTCCCTTCAGGTTTTTATATATGTAGATGAGATCCCCCCAGAACACTTCTTTTGTCTAGGCTAAACAGCCCCAGCTCTCTCAGCCTTTCCTCATGGGAGAGATGCTCCAGTCCCTTCACTATCTTCTGTTTATTTTACTGTCTCCAGTATGTCCATCTCTCTCCTGCACTGAAAAGCCAAAAACTGTATCCAGCACTCTAGATGTAGCCTTGACAGTGCCAAGCAGAGGGGAAAGATCACCTCCCTCGACCTGCTAGCAACAGTCCTCCTAATGCAGCCCAGGATGCCATTGGCCTTCTTTGCAGCAAGGGCACGAGGGCCCATTGTTGGCTCATGTTCAACCTGGTGTCCACCAGGACCCCAGGACCTTTTTTGCCAAGTTCCTTTCCAGCTGGGTGGTCCCCAGCATATATTGGTGCTCACTTGGGTGCTGTGAGGGATCAACTTTTCTACATACAACACAACATCCATAGTTATTTGAATTAAAGGAAACAAAATGGGTGTGGAATTTGACAAGCTTTTGAATTGCATGTCATACCATCACCTCCATATGATAGTATGTGCACTATGAAGAGAAAGAAATTTTTGGAAGGAAAGATTTTGGCTAGCAACATCAGAACCCATTGGAAAGTACAGTGAATGTGCACCTACAGAATTTGAGAAGCCTCCACACCAACATTTTTTAGAAGTATTTTAACTTTAAAAATATTTGGCTTAGTGTGATAATAATAATAATAATATTAAAAAAAAAAAGAAAAAGGAGACACGGACCTTGAAAAGGCCTCTTATTTCTCGTGGATTTCTTCTAGAGGAGAAACATGATACTTGTGTTCTATTTGAATATGTTAGCTCATTCTCAGTATTCAGAATGCATGTCACAGGCACAAAAGTTAGAGACTTAATAAACTTGGTATTTATCTATTTAAAAGAACCCTAATGCTTATCATTTCTCTTTGCTTCCAAGTTTGAAGTCTCAAGGTGTGTTCAGAACATATTTCAAGCAAAAATTTAAACCTCAAATTGTTGGAGGCTGGAAGAATACTGAAGGCAAGGATGACCATGTATGTGGTGTAATGTGCTGCAATTTTACTGATCATCAGCAGTCAACAACTGTGGAGATGGGACAGCAGGCAACATGATCCCTAGGACTGACCCAATAAGGGTGTGAAACACCCTTGTAAAACACCCTAATACTTGTGAAACTTAACAAAAAAAAAAAAAAACAACCAAAAAAAAAGGAAAAAACCCTCACAAAACTACCACCAAGATAAATTGATAAACAGCACTGAACAATCACTTTTAAGGAAAATGTTTTCTCATTCACACTCTTTCTTATTTTCTACCAGCTTCCAAAACAACTAAAGTAGGTTAAAAAGAAAATGCTGCAAGAAAGCTAGGAAACAAAAAATATGACTTGATAAGTACACTGTGAAAAAAAATATACATCAAAAATGAATAATAAAATGATAATGCTCTACCAGATTCAGAAATGGCTCTCCTGGGTTATCCTTCCTGAAAAGTATTCTGCTTCCCACAAACTATGGGGAATTTTTTGTCTATTTTTTTTTTCTTTTGTGATTTTTATGTACCAGAAATGATAGAAAGGGCTCAATATCCCAAAGGTGAGTGTGTTTCAACAGATATGTAGTTTGCTTTCATGGTAAAATCAATTTATAAATTGTATATATAAAACTTTTCAATGTAAGTTTTTTTCATATGCATTCTTGGCCAGGTGTGTTGGCTAGTGTTACTATGTTTATTAAGATTTTCTGGTCTTCACTATGATTTACAGGGGAGAAAATCCTCTGGAATAGGAACACCGGAATAGTTAGTGTTGTGTCCCTGTGCAAAATCAGGGCTCAAGTTAATTGAAAAAAACCCTAAACAACAACAAAAAAAAAACCCCAAAACAAAAAACCACAACACCTTACAATCCTAGTAGACATAAATAAAACCTTTCTGATATTGCTGGAATACTTATTCAGAAACTTAACCTTTGAGCTAGGGATAGGGTGAAACTCCTTTTGCTGAGAAGTAACAGATATTTTATTATGCTTTGTAGACCTTATGTTCAGGACTGCACACTGTCCAAATCTGTCATGGAAGGACTTATAGCAGTAGCTATTTCACTGCACAACAATCCTGGGAGGTATCTGACCTTTGTGTAATAAGTGGAATTCTGTTTTTTTCCTTTTATCTTTAATTTTCTGTATGATTGGTACACTTAGTATTTCTAAGGGGAGAACCTCCTAACCTGTGAACTGATCACTTAACACTGAGGTTTCCTTTTGCCTGCTTACCATAAGTCCAGGTTCCCAACTCTAAAGAGTTAATAATACAATGATTTTAGCTAGGTCTAGTACCATTGCACTGTCTTTGATGGGGAAGAGAACTTGTGACCATATAAGTTTCTAGCTAGTGTGAAAGCAAAGAAAATGCAAAATATTTTCAAGTGAGCAACATACATATGCCAATTCTGTTCCAACTGAGTGGAAAAGATCCAGAGAACTGTAATTGGTGAGCTCTCAGCATCCTGAGTTTTCCCTTTTAAAAGAAAACCAAAATAGAAAACATTGATCTCATCACCGAATACATTACATGTAATATTGCCAGTTTGATGTATCTGTAGCCCTCATCTCAAATGTTTTAAGGGAGAGAAAAAGAGGCAAGTGCAGTCAGGAATGAACTTAAACAGATAAATTGAGCACAACTGTGATGTACCGACAACTTTAAGTGGCTGATTACAGCTTCCCTGCCTAATAAGTGTAGCAGCTGTGCTAAGATAGAAAGAGGCCATGATGATGTGCTGCCACTATTAAGACGACAGTAAATAAACTGGTTTCTCAGATGAATGCTGTTCTCAATTTCTACCTTATTCACTGTCTGAATAAGAGTTTATAGCATTTGTGCTACAACAGTGAGCAAACACACAGTTAAAAGGGCTGTACTGTACTTTTTTTTAATGTACAGTATAAACTACTTTTCAGTATTGTACAGCCTAAATAGACAGAACTGTTAAAAAAGACCAGGGACCCAGAGAACTCGGGTGACTTGCTCAACGTCAAACAAAAAGTCTTCAGAGAATAAGGAATTCAGCTTAAATCTCTCATCCTTTACCTTTACCATAAATACATCCAGCAATTGGCTTATCTCTAAAAGCTGGGTAAATTAAAGGGGCATTGTCAAGTTTGCTAGACTCCCATTTGAATTATTTTTTTCTTACATCTATCTATAACCTCAGTGTAATCCTTTATTAAAAATACTTCATTTTCCCCCAGATCATTATATGAATCATTATCAGCACAGAAAGGCTCATGAGACTACTAAGAATAACAAAGCCGAACATGTGGGTTATGAAAGAAAACACTCCAGAGCTCAAACAGACTTCTCTTTCAAGCTTCTCAGGAGGCATTAGAAACAATGAGAAAAAATATTATAAAAGTCTTAGTTTCAGAGGTGTTGAACTGCCACATCTGTTGAAGTTCAGTGGGAGTTACAGATGCTGTATGCCTCAGTACATCAAACCAATAATTTTAAATATAGTTCAATGATTGTCATCTTTAAGAGCGTGACAATAATGTTGTGTTCTCCTTCCACTAACTCCAAAGAACATCATATCACTTAGGGTGCAGTGTTCAGAGGTGACATTATTTATGGCCAAAGTACCAAGTTAAATGGGAGGTAAACCCCTATATCCATACTGTCATACAAAGGTTCAAATGCCAGGAGCTCCAGAAAGAAACTTAAGGCACGTGACAACATATATGAACACTGGTATTTAAAAGAACTTTGATCTTTTAAAGCAACAACTGTTGAAACTTGGACTGTCCAACTGAACAACATGTGATGACATTAAAGCATGAGTAAAAATCATCCCTGGCATGTTACAGGTGGAACTGCTTTGGGGATGGAGTAGATTTTGTCTGAAAAATCCTTGAAATCTGTTGCTGTGTTCCTTTGGGATCTCTTTACCTTTGGCAAAACCAAACAACAGATACGTCTTCAAAATCTCTCTGTGGAAAGAAGGTGATTGTAGCATTTCCAAAGTGGTTCACTTTGAACTCTTTTGTAGTTACTATACAGTATTTGCTTTGCATGACTTTTTTTTTGCAGTATGCAAACGTGAGCATGTTCGCCATTGAGGGATTTGGAGAGTTTTGAAAGACAGGATTTTATTTGTTACCTCTCTCTCCCCTTTCCTTCCTAGTAGAGTTAAATGTTTGTGTGCATCCTCTACAACTCTGTCTTGGGAGATTATATTCCTATGATGTTGTCTCAGTTTTCCTTCCTCCTCTTCACTCCCATCCTTGTGCTATTTTTATAAGCATCAGCAAAATATTAAATAGCTGGATCATCAATTGACATACAGAACAAGTTGTTATACATAGCTCTACATGTACAAAGGTATTCTCTTTCACCTCAGATCTGCAACTAATCAATGAATTTATCCTCTTAAGGAACTTCATCACAGTTCCCACCATCACTACCATAATCTTTGTGTTCTTGCTACCAGTAGCTTTTGCAGGGCCACAGAAACAGAGCATTTTTTATGTGCAGGGCTCTCAAGTTTTCTTCTTGCAACAGACTAATTATTTTTGCATTTAATGAAAACAATAGATAGCTTGAGTCCATGAAAGAAGAGTGACTTAGAGCATGGGATCCATCCAAGGGTACTGAGGGAGCTGGCGGAAGTCGTCACCAAGCTGCTTTCCATCATTTATCAGCCATCCTGGCTAACCGGGGAGGTCCCAGTTGACTGGAGGTTAGCAAAGGTGACACCCATCCACAAGAAGGGCTGGAAGTAGTATCTGGGGAACCACAGGCCTGCCAGTCTGACCTCGGTGCCTGGGAAGGTTATAGAACAAATGATCTTGAGCGCCATTATGTGGCATACACAGGATAACCAGGCGATCAGGCCCCGTCAGCATGGGTTCATGAAAGGCAGGTCCTGGTTGACTAACCTGATCTCCTTCTATGACAAGATGGCCTGCTTAGTGGATGAGGGAAAGGCTGTGGGTGTTGTCTACCTGGACTTTAATAAAGCTTTTGACACCATTTCCCACATCATTCTGCTGGAGAAACTGGCTGCTCATGGCTTGGATGGGCATACTCTTTGCTGGATAAAACCATGGCTGGATGGACGAACCCGAAGAGTTGAGGTGAATGGAGTTAGATTTAGTTGGTAGCCACTCATAAGTGGTGCTCCCCAGGGCTCAGTACTGGGGCCAGTTCTGTTTAATATCTTTACCAATGACCTGGACAAGGGGATTCAGTGTAACCACAGTAAGTTTGCAGATGACACCAAGTTGGGCAGGAGTGTTGATCTGCTTGAGGGTAAGAAGGCTCTACAGTGGGATCTGGACAGGTTGGATCAATGGGCTGAGACCAATGGTATGCAGTTCAACAAGGCCAAGTGCTGGGTCCTGCACTTGGGTCACAACAATCCCATGCAGTGCTACAGGCTTGGGGAAGAGTGGCTGGAAAGTTGCCTAGCAGAAGAGGACATTGGTAGACAGCTGGCTGAATATGAGCCAGCATTGTGCCCAGGTGGCCAAGAAGGCCAGCTGCATCCTGGCCTGTATCAGTATGGTGAGCTGGACTAGGGAAGTGATTGTACCTCTGTACTCAGCACCGGTGAGGCCCCACCTTGAATACTGTGTTCAATTTTGGGCCCCTCACTACAAGAAAGACATTGAGATTCTGGAGCGTGTCCAGAGAAGGGCAACAAACCTAGTGAGAGGTCTAGCGCAAAAGTCTTATGAGGAGCAGCTGAGGGAGGTTGTTTAGCCTGAAGAAAAGGAGGCTGAGGGGAGACCTTATCACTCTCTGCACCTACCTGAAAGGAGGTTGTAGCAAGGTGGGGGTCAATCTCTTTTCCCAAGTAACAAGCAATAGGATAAGAGGAAATGGCATCAAGTTGTGCTAGGGGAGGTTTAAGATGGATATTATGAAAAACTTCTTCACCAAAAGGGTTATGAAACATTTGAACAGGCTGCCCAGGTTTGAATCACTGTCCCTGAGGGTATTTAAAAGACGGGTAGATGTGGTGCTTAGGGACATGATTTAGTGGTGGTTTTGGCAGCGTTAGGTTGATGGTTGGACAGAATGGTCTTAAAGGTCCCTTCCAACCTAAATGATTCTATGATTCTATGAGACAGGTCTGAGGTATCCAGTTATAAAAGAGACCAAAAAGAAAGTCTACTGCTTTGCACACCAAGGTTCTGAAAAACTAAATTCTGTATGAATATTGTTTCCTGTGTCCCTCACCTATCCTTTCTCTACTGTTGAAGCTTAATTATTTCTCTTAAATCTCTGAAAAAAAGAGTTCTAAAACATTATTGTAAGTACAATGGAATCTTTTCTGCTCTTGAGTTAAGAATTATCATCAGCAAAAGGCACTTGTCACAGAATCAGGGTTAAGACCTTAGAAACCCAGTCAGTAGGAGAGTTAAAAATTAGATGGCTGCTTGAAGCAGGTACTCTTCTTTAAGAAAGCACTCTGGTTTAGAAGTGCCTCTCCAGGTATAGAGAAGGTTTAGCCATTATCTCCAATTAATGTTCACTTCTGGGATGAACCTTTTAGTTGTTCATTTTTTGACATAGAAAATACAGCTTGAATTTTGTTTGTTTAATGTAAAAAATATTTTTGTTTTGTTATTTGTTAAACCTGTCTACCACGATCATGGAGCTTGACATTGAGAACTGGATGTGGTTTTGGAGTGTGAAAGTTGAGGATTTCTATACATCTTTGAGTAACAAGTACTACAAAAACTATTTGAAAAGTCTCATAAGGAAAAGTTGCCATGGAGACAAAAAAAATGTTCATTTTTATTCATGAGTTATTGTAAGGGAGGGATAGCCCTAATTAAAGCTGAATCAGCCCTATTTATCCACAAATATCTATATGAAAAGATCTTGCCTCAAATGAAGTCCATTCCTCAAAACCATACTGGTTTTCCCATGCACTAAAGAGAAGTATTTTGTAGCTTTCCACAACAGTGGTGAATACTAAATATTCTAAATTAATGAGCCTGTCTTTGCTGTATATTTTGGGGAAAAAATAATAATTGCTATTGCCCCTGTAACGGTGTTGCAGAAAACACTATTGAGAATATATACCACATAGGACATAATAAAATGGTTCATATAAATGAAAAGAATGAGACAAAAGTAATTATACTTCCTTTTTCTGTAAGTGTACATGTATAAAATATCAGTCTAGGATTGATGTGACTTGTGTTTCAAATTACTGAATAATTGATGTTCCTCTCTTCTGGATTTATCTGGAGCTTGCTTAAAGCTCTGCTGCTTCTACCTGTGTAAACAAATGTTAGTTCCAGCTTTTCTCTTTATCTAGCCCATTTCTAAGATCTTCTGTCTTTGCCCTCTCCAATCCAGCATCAAAGCATAAATATGTGAGCTCAATTTACACTGAGTAAATAAAACCCTGGTGTTTTAGGTGCTACATTGCACTATCAGACATTTAATTGTCCTTCTGCTGCCTGAAGTTTGCATTAAGGTTTTTCCCTTCAGCTTCATATTTTATTGTCACATGGGCCGTAGTATTGTATATGTGGCCTTATTCTACCACTTGGACATGTATTCAGCTATATTTTATTCCTCAAGAAATCCTACAGCTCAGCTACAGCTGAGCCTGAGTAATGGTACAGAATCTAGTTCCGATACCCTTCTCTCCCTTTATTGTCTCAAATTGAGCTTCCATTTCTCACTTATGGATTAGTTTCTTCTGAATATGTTGTAGTTCACAGTGAGCCTCCAATAGGTTACAACCTGGTTTTAAGATATAAATTTATTGGGGCTTAAGACATGAAATATTGGGGCTTAATGGATTGCATTAAATTATTATTGCTATCTAGATAACACAGCAGTTTTTCCTGCAATGTCACTTGACACTTGCTCAGCTTATTTTATCTTTTCTCTTAGATATTTGGAATTAGATCACATAAATTAACTCATTATTTGATTTAAAAACTAAACCAAAATTCTCTGAGGTTTCTTTCAGGTTGTATACCTCTTTGAGAAAGGAGTACTAAGTGGAACAGCCAAGCCAATAGTAGTTTCCTGGCTGTTGAGAGCTTTTGAGTGAGGTTTACAAAACCGGATATGGCAGCAAGGCATTCAGCACCTGCCAAAATTTGATCTGAAATACATCAAATTTGGTTTCCACAGTAGACACCATGTTAGAAAATTCTGACTGTTATTTTTTCAAATTCTTTATTTTTTTAAATTATGTCAGCTTCCTCCCAGAGAGAAAAAGACAAAAATGAAATAACTAATGTTCCCTGTATTATTATCTTGTTAAAGTTTAATAATTTTTAAAAAAAAAAGGTGGGGGACATATCTAAACCTCTGGATTAATATCATTTGTATTGCGAGGCCTCCCTTTTCTCCTTTGATAACTGTGTTTAACTTCCGTTTCTAATATGTCAGCCCGGGGCTTAGACTGTATTTCAAATTCTGGTGAGCTGACTTTCAGACTGACCTAAGGCATTGGTGTCTTGAGAGATCTTATATCCCCTGTACAAGTTCCTCGACATGCAGAATTTACTTACTTTTATAAGTTTATCTTCAACACAGTCACATAGTTGAGTCTAAACTGTCATGTTAATTTTCAAAGAAATGGACTCCTGACTGCTTTATAAGTTGGTGTTGATCGAGACATTGATTGTACCTAGATAGAGTCCAGCATCCATGTGCAGTTTCTGTTTTCCAAAGTACCAAGCAAACTCTTGAAAACTGAGCAAGCTATTTGAAAAAAATATGATAGAAATACTGGATCTTGAGTTATTTTTATGTGTATGTTGTGAGTTAATCAAGTACTCATTTGGTCTCATTTTATTGCCATTTTTTTCTGTTAAATTCCTTAAAAATAAGGAAAAGCAGAACAGGTCATTGGGGCTTCTGTTTCTTTGATATAAACATAGTTTCACCATTCAGACAAAAGGAATAATGTGGAATGCAGAGTTAGCCAAAATCACAGTAGTTTTCAAGCATACCTTCTAAGACTGCATATTCTTTGTAACATAAACTGCATAGATGATAATGTTTCAATTTTTTACATTTACGTCTATTTTAGTACAGCTTTCTGTTTCTGCATTAGTTCTGTTGAATTGCTATGATATTTGGCAAAAAAACCAATGTGCATTTTGATTTTTATTCAGGAATTATTACTATTATTATTATCATGATTGCTATTGAGAAGAATGTAACTAGTCCACAGGTGAATAACTAGGTGGGGGGGGGGAAACCTCTTCATGGATCTGCACAGATTTTGAAGCACCACTAACATAACACCCATTAGTATATACAATACCTTGTATATAATTGTACTCCAATCATGTTCTGTTATAGGTAGGATGCTTGCACATTTCTTTTTGCTCTCCTCTTGTTTTGCAGGCTATATAAGCAAGACATATGACAGCGCTTTTGTCTAGAGTTTAGCACCTAAATATCAAATATCAACAAGTAATTCTGGATCTTAACTTCAGTAGGTACATCCAAAATATTTCTGTATTAAGGGAAATTAAACTGGACACAATAACTAACATCAGAAAAATAGAATGCCAATCAAAGTTTAGTCAAGATGTAAAATGACATGGGGTTTGTATTTCTTGAATAGCTTCTGTGATTTCAGTGAAGCTATTTGAAAAGTAAACCATTGCTTTGTCTAAGAATTGGTACAATGTCTTCCTTCTTCCTGTCTCACCTACTAACTGGAAAACTCTAGGAATCTGACTTCAGTGAGCTTCATACCAAATCCACAGCAAGGAAAAATAGAGAAAATCAATTTGCAAGACTTTTTCTTTTTTTTTTTTAACTATTGATGAAGCATCATTAACTGAACCTTAAGATGAGCTCCCTATTTGTGGTCTAGGGTTATTCTGGAATCACCCAACTGCATAAGTAAGTTTCAAAGAAAAAAACAGTAATGTTTTGTGTATGTCAGGTGAAGCTGTAATTAATGCAGTGCTCCCTGTCTGTGCATTGCTTCTCAAGGTGTAAAAGGAAGTGCATCCTAAGAGTTTTTAAACATTAGGTAAATACCAGAAAACACGTGTGTGTGTGTAGATCTTGATTCCTCCAGAAGCAAACCACCAGAACAAACACAGCCCTCCTGTAACCCAGACAAAGACTATTTTATTAATTATCCAACTATTTGTTAATTAGGTCTAGGAAAAACGAATTCATATATTAAGCAATGTATATCTCACCTAGTGTAAACTGACATAGAGTGAAGTGAACTATGCTACAGTGTTGAAATCCAGTGTTAATTTAGTGCTTTATTTTGCCCTATGTCATAGGAAATATCCATTGAAAGAACAGATTCTTTAGAAAATAATTACAGCAATACAAGGCCATGTAGAAAGTCACAGTTCCCCTCCATTTCATTCTTTCCAATCATTCTCCTCATTGCTGAAATACTCTTAACTATTGCCTCCAGAGTTTGTGTAGTGCCTCAAGACACAGCTCTCTCCATATTCATATTGGTTCTCCTCCATTTTCTGTAAATCTATCTACTTCAGGTGAAAAGTTCCACAGTGCAATGCTTCTTAGGGCTGATATGTTCTTTCCCTTTTCTTAGGTGAGACGGGTTGGAAGCTTATTCCATCTTTTGTAGCACTACAATGTGTTGAGTCTTCTCCCCACCAATCAATTTTGGGCTAATTTCACCATTGCATTGGGCACTTTATTGGAACACAGTTAACATTTATGTCAGGCATCTAAATTCTAAAATGAGCAGGTTATTATCACAAATTTAGCATGAGCCATGTCTTGACTGCAATGGACAAGCTACAATGGTACAGTTGCTGAGTGATTTACATTTGGATGTCAGCTGCATAACTTGCAAAGGGCAGCCATGGCACTGGAACACTAGGACTGATTTGTGGCTCTCGATAACATGGGCCTTCTGCCCATGCACCAAATTATGTCATGGTGTACTGTGATGGTTGGTTGATTAGCATAGGGGCACCAATATCAGAGAAATAGTTGAAACCTTGCTTAATTCAAATACTTCACTAAAATTAAGAAGCCAGTAACAAAAATTAGCTATAATAATGAAAAAAACACCACTCAGGCAACAACAATAATACCCAAAACATATGCATCTCACATGGGCCATGTTAGTTATCTACAGCCCATGCCACAGCTAAATCTGTGAAGTCATCCTTGCAGTTGCATGATGCTCCTACCTGAAAGGTAACTGAGCAGGGCTCAGAACACTTATAACGATTGCAACATGTTAACCACAGTCCAAATCAGGGTACAGCATGTAGCTTACCTTATCCTAAGATCCGGCAATGAGGACAGGACTCCGGTACTTCCTCCCAGGAGACCTTACTTCTTTCTGCACAGCAGTTTGGTCTATTAAGAGTTGTTCCTCTGGGATCTTCTGAGGATCTTTCTACTAACAAGTTCGCTTTTTCATGCTGGCTTTCTGTCACCAATGCCCTGGTTTGAGCAAGACATTACTTTCAATGATTTAATCCAATCATTAGCCCTTTCATTTACTGTTTCTGGCTATTTCCTGCTGTTACTTTTGGGCATTAGTCTCCAGGCACAGTTGTTAACCTCCTCATCTTGTTTTTGGGTCATTAGCATCATTAATCTCCAGGTAATTCCCTTCCTTTCACTCATCATGTTCAGACCAGTCTTGGTTCCCATTTCTTATAGTCAGTAGCTACAAAGGTTACTACATACACATGTCTGGCAAGGTCATGGCAGCAATAAAAGTTCGTGCATACTTCTCCTGACATGACCTGCTTATTTTTAAATTTCACTTATTCACTTTTCTATCTTTCACAATATTACTTGAGTTTCTGTGACTTATCTACGTCCTACTTTGTCAGTTTTGCACACATTTTTCTTTCATTTCCAGAGGTCCCTTCCAACACCAGTGATTCCGTGATTTCCAAGAGCAAAGAGAATTGACTAAGTAAATGGAGTGATATCTTCATTCCTGCTTGTTGATGACTGGGTAGCTCTTTCTACCATCACAGATCTTTTCTGCACAGGAAAGAGTACCAGACCTTGAATTATTTTTAAAGATACTTCTTTCTAATGTGAGGGGATTTAGGGGGTTTGTTTGGTTTTTTTTTTTTTTCATTAGTTTGTTTTTTCCAGAAGCTTTCAAGACGTCTTTGGGCTTATGGAATCAAACTGCCATCTGAGTATAGTTGAGAGTTCTGGTTGTGTTCCTCAGTTTGCTATAGCTGATCCTTAAAATATCAGGCCTGAAATATGATTTCAAATAAATGTTGGCATTTCATACTTTACCCTTATTGTTATTATTATTTCATTCAACTTACATCAGTGTTGGGAAGACTTCATGCTTCACCTGAGCAACACCTTTTACATTCAACATTTAGCAGAGTAGATTCATGAGAAGTAAGAGCATGGTTGCACTAGCTATCTGAACTCATATACCCTTCTGTTTCTGAAAGATCTTTTTTTTCCCATTTCTAAATTCAGATTACTAGCAGGGCAGCTTGAAGAAGTTTTTTTTAAATAACTGTCTAATTTATTTTTTCTCAGTATTCCATAAAATTAAAACTAGCTTTAAACACCTCAAATTTCTCAACCACCATTTCCCTGGGAGAGGGGGGGAAGACAAAGGATCTGTCCTAGGCAGAGGAGGAAGGGAGTGTTTCAATTATCTTCGAGTTGTTACACTTGAAAATATTGTATAGAATATAAAAGGGGTGAACAATGATATTTTCAAATGTGCTTTTAAAGATCTAGGATTTTAACTTTATTTTCAAAAGTAACAAAAGCTTCTAACACTATCTTCCTGAAAACCACTGAGGCTTAACTGAATCTGTTTATCAAGTCTGCATTCTGAGAGAGACACAAATCATGCAAAACACATAGGTGGCCAATTCTTGTTGCTTTCAGTGCAGTCTAGGCATCTAAACATCCTTTGGTACCTCAGGCATTTCTGAAACCAAAGTAAATACAGAGTTTCTTTTGTAAAGTACTCCAAATGTACTTACCATGGAATAACATACTTGTTTCATATTACATCTGTCATGCTTCTGCCATAACATCCTAAAAGACTACAAATTTTATCATGTTCTTTAGACATGTGAAGAGGTTCTTATACTCTCTATGGTGATCTGAAAGGAACTAACATTTTAAAATAATGATTTTCTTCATTAGATGCAAAGTTTAGAAGAGCTAATTAGTAAATGTGTTACAGAAGTTTTTGTTTGTTTGTTTTTTACATATAGAAAAAGGAAAAGAAAAAAAAAGTGTGGTGTGTTAATTTGACTCAAAATGCATCTATAGTAGGCCTTGAAAATCTTCCCTTTCGTAGAATCATAAAATCACAGAATGGTTAGAGTTGGAAGGGACCTTAAAGATCATCTAGTTCCAGCCCCCCTGCCATGGGCAAGGACACTTTCCACTAGACCAGGTTGCTCAAAGCCTCATCCAACCTGGCCTTGAACACTTCCAGGGATGGGGCCTCCACAACCTCTCTGGGCAACCTGTTCCAGTGTGTCACCACCCTCGGAGTACAGAATTTCTTCCTAATATCTAATCTAAATCTACCCTCTTTCAGTTTAAAACCATTACCCCTTATCCTATCACTACGCTCCCTGATAAAGAGGCTTTCCCCCGGTCTTCCCTGGGGACGGACTTCCCTTTCTTCAGTCACCTTCTGCAAATCCTCTTCCAAACTGCATCTTGTTTTGTAAAATAAAAACTATTGTCAAAGGACAAAAAATAAACCAGCATAAAGAAATTTACAGCTTTAACAAAGACAGGTTTCTTGTATGATGGTAATCTACTTGAATGGTCCAAAACCATTAACAACAGAGAGAGTCACTGATTTTCTTTCCTAAAGGAAGAAAAAAAATCAGCTTGCTTTAACTGTAGTGTCTGTCAAAAAAATTCAGAACTTGTGTTTGCAGTATACTTACAGTACAGCTAGGAATACCACTAAATAGAAATCAGAAGATATGTGGAAAATGCAAAAATAATTTTTAAAATCTTACTCTGGTAGCACCTCCTCCTGGTAGGAGTGTATGAATGGTACCGTGATTTCTGTTTATGCTAACAGGAAATGGTTTTCAGGCTGTGTCAGATGAGAAAGCATAAAGGCGGAAGTAAAGCTTTACTCACTGGATTTTTAGTACCTTGCTATCCTTGTAAGGAGAGTATTCTTTAAAAAAATAAAGCACATTTTAAAAAATATGTATATTAATTAAAGAACAGCAGTACAATGACAGGACGCATATCTATTTGATTTACATTCACAGAGTAACATGAAAAGATGTGTCAAGACATTCACAGATCAGACCTAGTGTAAAAAGGACCAGGATCTATGAGTCTCTTCTCACTTGGAGATGGTGGTGAGGGCGAGTGAGGAATTCAGTTTCATCTTAGACAGCATTTTGGGCAGGGAATGTTTAACAAAAGCAGTAAAGGAATATAATGAAATGTTTTCTTTTCATGAGAGTAGTATATCTCTAGCCATACTGGATGTGAGTTGTGTGATGAAGCATAGGGGAACTATTGGAAATAAAGCAAGCTGTGGAAGAAAAGGTCCTTATAATCAATGGTGGTGAAAATACACAGAAAGAGGACAGAAATCTGGATAAAAGAAAGAATGTAATATGAACAGTGCAATCAAAGATTTTGGAAACTAGACGTCAGTTCTGATCTGGAAATTTTAAAAGGAGCTAGTGCAGCTGCTCACAAACTGAGTGATGTAATTTTAGTCACAGAGTGTTAGGGAAGCAGGAAAAAACAGTATTTCAAGTACCAAATACCAAAAAGGCATTGGGTTCAAAATATTTGAACTCTGTAGTGCAACCTCCTGTTGCAGCAGAGGTTGCCTGCTAAATCATAGGTAGTAGCATAAACACTGTAGTGATGGGTAGCATTCAATACAGTGATTGTGCAATCGCAAAACCAGTTAGAACAAATTATACAACAGGTAAGACCACAGTTAACAATCAGGGACACTTTTGTCAGACAGCGTGATGCACACAACCAGACTAGAAGTAAAGGTATCTGTTTGCTTTCATACTGTTAGTTCATTCCTATTTACCAGCAGACACTCATACTGTGAATCAAAGGAGGACCTTCATGCTCTTGTGGATGGATATATTTCAGGTACTAATTGTTTTTAAAATTATTGTGTTCGGTTTGAAGTAGTTTGCATTTTCTCACCACCACTACTGCATTTCCTTTTATTAGTGCCATCTCACTCTGTTTTATGCTTTTTTTTTCAGTAGATATTCACCTATTCTTACTTTGTAATGCTAGTTGTAATTTCAGATTGCAACAGAAACAAAAACATTCCAAGGAATAATGCACGTATTACTTCCCATTTCTTTTGGAGACTTATATATTATTTACAGTATATATCTTCAGCTGATGATCCAGCTGCAGCTTGAAGTAATACAGAATCTGCTAGTTTGCTTTTTGTGGTGTAATGTGGTTTGGGGTTTTTTTGGGGGGGAGATGGGGGATAGCGTTTGTCCTGCAATTTCCTTTTCCTCCAAACGTGAATTTATTAGGAGGAACCGTTGCCTTCTCCCTTAGACAAATCTATGTTCTGTAAGAAAATTTCTGGACCATCAGATATGTGATTTGTTCTTTCCAACTGCAAGGTTTTCGGTTTCTTACTAAGGATTCTCTCTTAGGAGCGGTATTATTTCTTCACAAGAGTCAGACAATCCCAGATGGCCAGCTGTAACTTTACTGTTTCGGGCCATGCTCCAGCTTGTTTCCCTCATTGCAGTATTTCCTGTTCTTGGTAATGCCCAGCAGGGTTTACATCCTAAACTGATTTCCAAAGCATCTAACAAGGTTTTTATTGACCCTTTAACATCTCATACACCCTGAACTTCACAAAGTAGATTCCAAAACATGGAAAAGCAGATGGTCTTTTGTTCTTACAAAACAAACAAGATTACTTTTTCAAACAGTTTTATTTGCCTAGCAGTTTTCCTAGCTTTGTGATCAAATACTATTGCATGTCTGTTCAAAACCACGTACTTGTAAGCACGAAGGAAAAAAGCTGATTAACTTGCCTTATTTCACTGACTGCTCTCTCCTATGCTGTACAGACTAAGTTTTACAGTTCAGTGGAAAAAGTGGAATCAGTTTAAATTCTTACATGAACAGTACAGCAGGGAAAAAAGAAAAGGTAGAGGATCATGGGTAGTTTATACTAATTTACCTAAGAGAGAAAATCAATTATTTCTTTTTATAGTGAGCACCCTGAGGAACAGCAAACATAGTGATTAGATGCCCCACTCTTTTTTTTTTTTTAATTTTATCATCTCTTGAATGTAAAATGAATCTCTATTTTTTGCCTGAAGTGTCCTGATATATTGTAACTTATCAACATGTGAGGCAGAGCAGAAGCCTTTTAAAAATGTAAGCTGATAGTACTGTGCAACACATTTCTTAATAGCTCTTGGTCTATTTACAATATAGTTTACAGAGTTTTTGAGTTTAAAATATTCCCTTAACAAATTATTCTTTCTACAGCGCAACTTCTCACGATATTATGTCATTCTGTGCACCACCACTTCTTTTAACATGATGATTCCATCATTGTTTCTAGTTATTTAAAAAGATTTCACAACCTCTACCTCTGGTTTGGTTTGTTGCACTTTATTCAGTATGCTCTCCAGCTTAACGGATTGTTTTAGAAGGGTCTTCTCTTGACATGTTGGTGAATTTCAAAAAACCTGAAATATCTTTTCATTTGGAAGAAGCACATTAAATACAAGCACCCAGTCAAGTTATCTGTTACTGAAGGTTTCAAATTTAAAAAAAATCTGAATGATGACTTGTACTGAAAATCATGAGAGAATAATCTTTCCTGCAGTGCATTGACACCTCTATCTCTGTGCCCATAAGGACCTGAAAATACATAAGCAGAAAATCAGAGACATTCCTCAAGAGCTTTCAAGGGACTTTTGGGGGAGAAGAGGGTGGTTGGGTTTTTTTTGGGGGGGCAGGGTTTGGCAGGGAAGGAGGGTGAAAGATCAAGTTCAGGAAGAAGATGTAGAGTACATCACATGATTAATTTAGATATTACAAATACTAATTCTCTTTTTAGTACTTATGAATAAAGACTTGGGCAATGCTCAAATTCCAAGAACCTGCCAGGAAGAAAATAACAAGAAAAAAAAACATTATATACAGTAAAGTCTAAGTCAACAGTAAAATAATATGCGGTTGAGGTGTACTGCTATAGGACTATAGCAGTGACCTCCAAACTTTTTGATCATATACCCTTATCAGTAAAAAATTTATAAGCATTCACCCCCAGTGTATATATATACATATTTAGTTATTTATAAATTATATACATATGCAATTGCAGTAATTATGTACATTATAAAACATAAACAAAAATAGAAATTAAAAAGGGATGAGATAAAGATCAACAATATTTTAAAAATAATTTTACTAACAGTACAAAAAACCTTTTTGCTCTCACTGAAAAAATGTTATTAGTGAGAGCAGTGTGGTTGAACATGCTTCATTCTTTTTTAAAATCCTGGTTTAACACCTTGTGATACAGCAATTTGAAGGTCTGTTTCTAAATTCAGTTGTTTTGATACTTGGTTTTAATGGCTGTCACAGCTGAAAAAGATACTTCAAAGATACATAGATCCATCATTTTCTGTGCTTGCTAAATCATGACACTGAC
This sequence comes from Burhinus oedicnemus, assembly GCA_008921705.1. Classification (NCBI taxonomy): domain Eukaryota; kingdom Metazoa; phylum Chordata; class Aves; order Charadriiformes; family Burhinidae; genus Burhinus; species Burhinus oedicnemus. The sequence goes on from VFFE01007006.1 coordinate 1,428,006, forward strand.
TTTTCAATCCCCTCCACCAATTATGCAAAGGTTTTTATTGAAATTCAGCTAGTAAATTTCCATCTGCCCCAATGTGAACCAGTTGTTCTTGCAGCTTCTCTGGGCAACCTGTTCCAGTGTCTCACCACCCTCAAAGTAAATAATTTATTTCTAATGTCTAATCTAAATCTACCTTCTTTTGGTTTAAAACTGTTACCCCTTGTCCTATCACTACACTGCCTGATAAAGAGTCCCTCTCCATCTTTCCTGTAGGCTCCCTTTAAGTACTGGAAGGCTGCTATAAGGTCTCCCGGGAGACTTCTCCAGGCTGAACAACCCCAACTCTCTCAGCCTGTCTTCAGAGGAGAGGTATTCCAGCCCTCTGATCATCTTCATGGCCCTCTTCTGGACTCAATCCAACAGATCTATGTCCTTCTTATGTTGGGGGCCCCAGAGCTGGACGCAGGACTCCAGGTGGAGTCTCATGAGAGCGGAGCAGAGGGGCAGAATCACCTTCCTTGACCTGCTGGCCATGCTTCTTTTGATGCAGTTGGCTTTCTGGGCTGCAAGTGTACATTGCTGCCTCATGTTGAGCTTCTCATCCACCAATACCCCCAAGTCCTTCTCCTTAGGGCTGCTCTCGATCCATTCTCCACCCAGCCTATATTTGTGCATGGGATTGCCCCGACCCATATGCAGGACCTTGCACTTGGCCTTGTTGAACTTCATGAGGTCAGCACGGGCCCACCTCTCAAGCCTGTCCAGGTCCCGCTTGATGACATCCCTTCCCTCCAGCATGTCGACCACATCACACAGTTTGATGTCATCAGCAAACTTGCTGAGGGTGCACTCAATTCCACTGTCCATGTCACCGACAAATATCTTAAACAACACCGGTCCCAGTACTGACCCCTGTGGGTCACTGGTTTCCACTTGGACATTGAGCCCTTGGCTGCAATTCTTTGAGTGCGGCCATCCAGCCAGTTCCTTATCCACTGAGTAGTCCATTGGTCAAATCCATGTCTCTACAGTTTGAAGACAAGGATGTCGTGCAGGACAGTGTCAAATACCTTGTGCAAGTGCAGGTAGATGACATCAGTTGCTCTTCCCTTATCCACCAACGCTGTAACTGTGTCATAGAAGGCCACCAAATTTGTCAGGCACAATTTGCCCTTGGTGAAGCCATATTGGCTGCCACCAATCACCTCCTTATTTTCCATGTGCCTTAGCAGCGTTTCCAGGAGGATCTGCTCCATGATCTTGCCAGGCACAGAGGTGAGACTGACTGGCCTGTAGTTCCCTGGGTCATCCTTTTTTCCCTTTTTAAAAGTGGGGGTTATGTTCCCCCTTTTCCAGTCAGCAGGAACTTCACCAGACTGCCATGACTTCTCAAATATGATGGATAGTGACTTAGCAACTTCATCTGCCAGTTCCCTCAGGACCTTCGGATGAACCTCATCATCAGGTTCCATGGACTTGTGCACCTTCAGGTGCCTTAGATGATCTCGAACCTGATCTTCTACAGTTGGTGATTCTTCATTCTCCTAGTTCCTGCCTTCGCCTTCTGCATCTTGGGTGGTGTGGCTAGAGCACTTGTCGGTGAAGACCGAGGCAAAAAAGTCATTGAGCTTTCTCTATATCCTGGTTAACCAGATCTCCTGTTTCCTTCCAGAGAGGGTCCATGTTTTCCCTAGTCTTCCTTTTATCACTGATGTACCTATAGAAGCTTTTCTTGTTGCCATGATGTCCCTGGCCAGATTGAACTCTGTCTGGGCTTTAGCTTTCCTCACCTGACCCCTGGCTGCTCAGACAATTTCTCTGTGTTCCTCCCAGGTTACCTGTCCTTGATTCTACCCTCTGTAGGCTTCCTTTTTGTCTTTGAGTTTGTCCAGGAGCCCCTTGTTCATCCATGCAGGCCTCCTGATGTTTTTGCCTGACTTCCTCTTTGTTGGGATGCATCGCTCCTGAGCTTGAAGGAGGTGATCGTTGAATTTTAACCAGCTTTCTTGGGCCCCTCTTCCCTCCAGGGCTTTATCCCACTGTACTCTGCCAAGCAGATCCCTGAAGAGGCCAAAGTCTGCTCTCCTGAAGTCCAGGGTAGTGACCTTGTTTTGTGCCCTCTTCCTTGCACTAAGGATCTTGAATTTTACCATCTTATCGTCACTGTAGCCAAGGCTGCCCTTGAGCTTCACATTCTCCAACAGCCCCTCCTTGTTGGTGAGAACAAGGTCCAGCATGGCACCTCTCCTCATTGGCTCTTCTGTCACTTGGAGAAGGAAGTTATCATCCATGCATTCCAGGAACGTCCTGGATTGCTTATGCCCTGCTGTGTTATCCCTCCAACAGAGGTCAGGGTGTTGAAGTCCCCCATGAGGACCAGGGCTTGTGAACATGAGGCTGCTCCTATCTTTCTATAGTGGGCCTCATCTGCTCGGTCTGCCTGAGTCAGGTGGCCTGTAGCAGACCCCCACTACGATGTCACCTGTCCCTGCCCTCCCTTTAATCTTGACCCATAAGCTCTTGGTTGGCTCCTCATCCATCCCCAGGTGGAGCTCCATGCACTCCATGTGGTTGTTAACACAGAGGGTGACACCCCCTCCTTGTCTCCCCTGCCCGTCCTTCCTGAAGAGCCTGTATCCTTCCATTCCAACACTCCAGTCATAGGACCCATTCCACCACATCTTGGTGATGTCAATAAGATCATAGTCCTGCAGGCGTGCACACGTCTCTAACTCCTGTTTATTCCCCATGCTACGTGCATTTGCATAGAGGCATTTAAGTTGGGCCCCCAACAAAGCTGACTTACTGGCTGGAGTGGCTGGTATTCCTTTGTGCTGCACTTCAGGTATTCTCCCACTGACCTGTGGTCCTTCTCCAGACTCTGGGAATCTGTTGCTGGCACTGGCATGAAACTGGTAGGTGGGGGATGGATTGAGGTTCCCCTCCCCTGGCAACTCCAGTTTAAAGCCCTCTTCACAAGCTTGGCAAGCTTCTGACCAAAGATGCTCTTCCCCTTCTCCGACAGATGGAGTCCACCAGTCCCCAGTAGATCTGGTTCCTCAAAGCAAGTCCCATGCTCTAAGTAGCCAGACCCCTGGCTGTGGCACTGGTCCTGTAGCCATTTGTTGATTTGCCAGATTCAGTTGACCCTATTGACCCTCTTCCCTTTGACTAGGAGGATTGATGAAAAAATACCTGTACTCCAGAGTCCCTGACCACTGCTCCCAGGGCTGTATAGTCTTTCTTGATTCTCCTCAGACTGCTCCTGGCGATATCACTGGTGCCCACGTGAAGCAGCAGTAGCAGATAATAGTCAGAGACCTGTACAAGGCTTGGTAGTATCTCCGTGACATTCCTGATATGAGCCCCTGGTAAGCAGCACACCTCTTTAGAGAATGCATCAGGTTGGCAAATGGGAGCCTCAGTACCTCTCAGAAGGGAGTTGCCTGCTACTGTCAACTGTCGCATTTTCTTATTTGGACTGGTTGTTATACGGGAAGCAGATTGGGTTGCCTTACTCAGCTCCAGTGCCTCTGCTGATGCGGTGGGTCTTTCCTCTTCACTCTGCAGAGCTATGTAGTGGTTCTGCAAGGGCACTTCATGCTTCGGGGGAAGTATCTTCCTCCTGCTGGTCCTTGCCATCACAAGCTTCCATTCTTCCATGTTACTGACACCCCTCCCTTCTGCGTGTGCCAGTGTGGGAGTTTTTGACTGTTTGGCCATGGGTCCATTGCAGACTGTGCTTGGAACCAGCTATCTAACTCCTCAGCCTCCCTGATGTTATGTAGCCTCCTCACTGCCTCCTGCAGCTCAGGCACATGCTGCAGGAGGTCCTCCACCTGGGCACACCTTTTGCAGACAGCTGTGCCACCTATCCCTGCCCCAGAGGAAAGATCTAGGCACCTCCTGTAGCCTGAGGTCTGCACTGCAGCCTCTCCCTTCAGCAGCTCTGTCTGGGTGGAGGTGTCAGCCACCTCTGGGGCAGATCGTGCAGAGCCCCAAGTCCGAGCTGCAGCATTTGCTCTCAGACGAGTGCCTACCATTTTGCCTTGAGGGTCAGGAAGGATGAGTGCCCTTGACCTGTGCAGATGGTCACAGAGCAGTGCCTACGCATGACCAGTGGAATGCTCCTCCTTCAAAGAGACACCCTTCTCATGCGCCCTTTTGTGCAAACTGCTGCCCCACACTCTGTTTGCCCGCGCTGTTGGCAGTGCTCCTGGTCACTCACGATCCCCAGGCTGCTTTTCATAGGTACAGGGGTGGTCACAGTTGCTCTGGCAATGCCCAGACCTCCCCAGGTCTCCCACCAGAGCTGCCAGCTCCTGGTGGATCTCTCTGCTGCCCTGGCATGTCTTCACCTCAGGAAAATCCCCTTTGTGACGAGATCTGGCTCCAGAGCATCTCCCCTTGGTGACTGAATGAAATGTGTAACTCGTCTTTAATTTTGACAACTCTTTTAAGCATTTTGCTGTGGGGTAACCAGAAAACCACTGTGTGGTATAAAAGATTTTCATGGTCACTCCGCATCTCATTACGAAGTATTGTAAAGATTTTACTATTAAAATGTCTTTATAAAATTAACCACATCAATGACATCCTGTAGAACTTTGTGCACTTCTGGCTACTATTTCTTTGCTGCAACAGTTTGCCTATGAAAGACACAGTGAATGACTTTCAGGTGCGGTGCTGGCTCTGTAACCTTACCCTGGGATCCTTTTTTATTCCAGTCAAAGCAGCCACTCCATCAGTGGTTACACGTGCACATTTTTTCCATAAAACAGTATTTTTTATTAAAGAAGTCATTGACTGTTGAGGATATATATCCTCCAATACAACTCTCCTTTAGTGGCTCACAAAGCAGTAGCTCTTAATGTACTTCATTATTGAAACAGAATCTAGCAACTACCATAAACTGCAACATGTTAGAAACACGTACACTTTCAGCCAACTGTATAGCAAACCTCCTAATTTGTTCTAATACATGTTTCTCCAAATTTTTGGCAATGCATCTTCCAACAGTGTTTGCTGACAAAGGAATGCGTTTTAGTTTGTTGCCACATTGTTTTCTGTGTATTTCAGCCATTTTTACTGTGGCAGATTTTTTTTTGCTCTTAAGTAAGGAAACCTCAAAAGAGGCTTCTAAACATTTATCATTAAGTTTAATGAAGTACTGGGTTGAGTATCACATGACTTTAAACTTCACTGATTACATCTGATTAGATTGTCACTGTTTTTACCTTATAATATGACTGACAAAAAGCTTGTACTAAGAGTAGGAGAAATGTCACCTCTGCCATTTACTTCTTGTTTGCTTCTGCTCACATTATTAGCATTATCTTCAATTTAAGCAACTTGTCCATTTTGTGGAGGTTAGTTTAGTTAAAGCTAGATAATATAATCTGTAAATCCACTTAAATAAGGGCACATAAACTGCAATATGTCACAATGTGCTGAAAGTGAACGAACAGCTGAGGGCACCACTGTCGCCTCCTCCATGTTGTGGAGCACCCACCCTTCTCCCAGGACACCTTGGTGACCATGTAGGTGACATGGGACTCTGACATACAGATAGAATGAGGACACCAGTGTCAAGCCATATATTAAAAATTAGTAAAGTTTAATTTCTTTCTTTTTTTTAGATACAAATATATATGAATTAAAGTTCTAAAATTTTCTTCCCACACCCCAACAGATCACTGCGAACCCCCCAGAGTGTGCACACCCCATTTTAGAGACCACTGTCGTATATTACAAAGTTAGATATACTTCATGTTAATTAACATTTTTCCTAGTTCAAGTTCCAAATTGGAAAGTATATTGGATCCTGTGGTGACAAAAAGGGTGAAGTGTTTTCAGTGTTGTCAAGCTCAAATGTTCAAAAGGCACAGATCAAGAGCCAGAATAACAGATTTAAAAATAACAACAGCCTACCACTATTTTTTAATTTTGTCTCTGCTTTTGAGCTTTAAGACTGACCTTGAGTAACATATTTCCAAGCTTTCTTCTGTAACTATGGGGATTATAAATACAATATATCTAAAAAATAAAAATTAACAGGAAGCAGAAGTGTTCATAAAAGACCTGTCTCAGGGATCTGAGGCTTTTAAGAAAATCTAGACACCATGAGACTCATGATAAAATCTTGATAGTTGATAAGGCTGTGCTTTGTTTCTTTACAGGTGAGAGCACTAAAAGTCCTTTTCTCACACGGGATCTGAAAAGATCCCTAATGTACCATGTCTAATGTATTTATATTCTGAACTTGCTACGAGTTGTGGTTCTAGCAAACCCTGTACCTGTGCAGAATCCCACTAGTGGTTTCACTCCGAAAGAGTAGATGTGAGTATGGCACTCTGCCTGAAACATCCACCTGCCTCCTGCACTGATAGCCTGTAGACAGCCCTCAGGCAGCATGCATATGGTTTGTCTGGGAGTGCCTCATGGCATATTAAGCTGCCTTGTGGCACAGAGGTCTATGAGGGTGCACAGGACACCACATGCTCTGTAAAGCGCTCTCCAGTTGTGCCTGGGGTTGCATTTGCATGTGCCAGTCTCTTAAGGACAGTGGGTCTGGTTTTAAAAGCAGCTTCAGAAGACTGCATAAGCTCTACCTGAGCACAGCAAGTTGCTTACAAGAGGTCACTGCAGAATTTAGGATCTAAAATTAATTCAAATCTGATTGTAATGGCATCGTCAAATAAAGGATATCAAATGAAAATTTCACTGGCAAAGAACTGCAAAAATCAGTCAGTGTGCAGTGATATTTAATTCTTTTAGTACTTTGCTGTTTATCTAATAGTATTGAAAGAAATATTATTAATTATGAGTACATATACAAGCTTACAAATATAGTTATAAGGTTTGGGTCTGAATGCTTTAAAATCATTGATCTATATCTGCATTTTTTTTATAGAAGAGAAAAAAAAAAGGTTGGGCTGTTATCAAGTTCCTGGTGTAATGGTTTTGGAAAGAGCAATATTTTGCCTGCAGACCAGTGTGATCAAGAGCTATGGAAAATCAAGGATGGAATTTACTGGAGCAAGTCCAGCACAGGGCCACCTAGATGATTAAGGGACTAGAGCATCTTTCATATACAGAGAAGCAGAGAGCCAAGACTCATTAGTCTGGAAAAGGGAAGGCTCAGGGGGATCTTATCAATGTGAATAAATAACTTGATGGCAGGGAAATCACTTGAGGGAGCCAGACTCTTCTCATCGGTACCCAGTGACAGGACAAGAGGCAATGGACACAAATTAAAACACATGAAATTCTGTCTGAACACAAGAAAACACTTCCTTACTGTGAGGTTGGTCAAACACCAGAACAGGTTGCCTAGAGAGGTTGTGGAGTCTCCATCTGTGGAGATACTCAAAACCCAACTGCGTGCTGTCCTGGACAACCTGATCTAGCCGATTCTGCTTGAGCAAAGGGCTGTACTAGATGATTCCAAGAGGTCCCTTCCAACCTAAACTATTCTGTGATTCTGTAAATTATTTCTCTGTGCCCTAGGTGGAAATTTAGAAATCTGTCAGATATTAAAATGTTATGTGGCTAAACTCCCTAACTTCTCCCCTCCCCCCTGCCCAAAAAAAACCCCAAACCATTTCACTAGGAGTAACAAATGAAGAAATGCAGTATTTGCATGTTGTTGTTTGCCTGGCTCCATATCAGAGATCATCACCTGCAGTACAGTTTCTAGCGACTGGTAATACTCCAATATTTCTGTGCTTTAAACAGGTAAGCTTACCACACTTAAGCCCTCTTACTACACCAGATGAAGGAGAACAAGTCCTGAAGAATCTTCATCAGAACACAGTGATATAGGGGACAGAAATAATTTCTTTTAATTATTTTTAATCTGAGGTCTGGAAGACTGACATGCTAATTTCTTTAGGGAAAAGGATATATCAGGAAACAGAGTGATAAACATAGGTACAAAAATGGAAAAGGGCCGTTGAGCAGACAATATTGCTATTTTACCTTTTGAGATATTTTGCAAACCTTTTTATTGGCATGAATAATACATTGCAGTGATGAATTTCTCCTAGGCCTATTCACATTAGAAGAAACATTGTGGTGAGAGCAGATGCCGTACTCAGGATGGCACATTGAGAAATTGTCCATCAGATGGCATGGTAACGAACAGCTTTCACAAACAATCCAAAATATATCTACAAAACAAAAAACCATCCTACAGCCCACCTGCTCAACAGAAAATTCAGGGAAAAGCTTTCAATATTTCTTTTTAGAGATACCCCCCTAGGAAGATGTTGATGAACTGGGGAATGTCTGGGACAGATTGTTTTACGAGGGAGGAAGATAGAAATATTGGTTGTTTCAGCCCTCCCAGAAGTGAAATTATCCCAGCTAGCAGAACAATTCAGTCTCAACTACTTAGCAGGCTTTGAAAATGTTTTAAACTATGTCTGCCTGTAACTACAGATATGAAAACTATTGAGGACTAGGCTATGTTATCCTGGATCTTTTCACCAACCTGGAAGTTCCCTTACCCTTGCTTGTCAGTTGCCATTTTCAAGGGAACTAATGAAATGTAACGTAAGTTCTCTCACCGGTGTTACTTCGTGTGTTCACTGATTTGGTCCGAAAACTAGTGGATTTTACTTTGCTGCTGAGTGGTAATAAAGGGGCAAAAATGCATTGGGGTAGTGAAAATGTGGGTGAAAAATGGAGAACAAAATCAATAAAATTTGAGAGTGAGTAGGAAATGAGAAGCACTCATACTGAAATAGAAATAATGGAAGGGAAAGAATAAAAAGTTCTGCGTGCAAAGTATACAGATGTGGAAACTGAGGAAAATAGAAGGGGCAACATACTGACGGATGAAAGGGCTGAAAAATAAATGTCAAGACAGAATAAAAATTCAGGTGAAAGGAAAAAACCTCCAGAACTGTAAGCTTACCAGAAGGTAGGTATTTTAACACCAAAAAAGAGCATCAAACACAAGGACACAAAGGAGTATGTGCTGGAACGACAGTGGGTTTGAGAGATACATATGCCTCTCATGACCTGACACAACACTCTCACCTCCACTGCTTGAAGTCTACCTCATTGTGTTTGGAATAAAAATAGTCTGGAGGTAAGGTAGAAAAATAGACATATACTCTAAGATTTAATTAGTTATGTCAACAGAAGAAGACGACTTTACAGCTTGAACAACAGCTCTACCTTTCATGTATGGTAAGCACCATATTCAGCTGTTGAAATACAATGCAGAACCATTGCAATATCTGAACATTGTCGCATTGTTGAGTCATAGCCAGAAAGCTTCCTAGCAGCTCCTGAACTGTCTTTTAGAAATTAATATTTCTTGAGGTTAGGAGGTAAAGAGAATAGGGAAAGGCTAAGAGTTTTATTTCAGAACAGAGGGAAACTTTCTCACATTCTAAATATAAGAGCTTTTTTGGTGTGAGATTTTACTTCAGATTAAAAAATGCATTCATGGGTAACTTTAGTCAGTACATCAGAATTTGCCACATGGATGAACTCATGAGAATAATTTGCAAATATATATCAGCTAATATTTAATGCATGCCTTCAGAATTCCCTTGCTCTACCAGTCACTTTATCTCCTCACTTTCCCCTTCTTCTTCTTCAGGTTTTTTTTGCTGCTAGTGCAAGCTTCAGGGATTTATCGTGTTCCAAGTTTCAACAGCACACATGTGCCAAAACAAGTAAGCAAGCAAGCAGCATTTTCCAACTCAGCTCTGCTAGAAGCTTTATGAAAGCTTAGTGAAGCTTTCTGTCTCGCATTGAAAGCACTGAACCCAACTATGTCAACCAGATATTTCAGAGGGAAAAGGACATTTAAAGTGAACTGTAATTTGTGGGGGCCTAGAATTAAACAGGAACCAAATTGGAACTGGACTGCTGAGTCAGAATGGTATTTTTATTTGAACTCAAATAAGAAAATAACAATATTTGTATCTTACCTACTGAACCAGAAATTAATACCAGGGAAAACAAGGTTTACTGATTAAACTGAAGGTTCAGCATTCTTATTTTCAGTAAATGTATGTATATGTATATATGTATGTGCGTGTGCGTGCATGTGTGTATACACACATAAAAAAAACAACAGCAAAGGGAAATCCAAAACCCAGCAACACAATAAAGTCCTACTGTAGGAAAGTATAAAGAAAGTGTACTATAACTTCATGTAGCAAATAGGAGAAAACAGTGAAGTTAGCATTTAAGCATAAGGAATATGAAGTAGAGGAAAAAGAAATTAAAAATGAAAGGAGATCAGAAGGTGCTATGAATAAAAAAAATGGCTCAGTTCCTGTGATTAACAAGCAGAGAAATTACTGTTCTTCATATAACCCCATGTTTTCAGATAAGAACTCATTGGAAGAAGGCATACAGTTTCTGAAGACATTTGCACAAGAAAAACAGCATTTAAAAAAAAAATTGAAAGAGAGAGAAAGAAACAGAATTGGTAGATTTCAAAAGATTAGAAAATAACCTTTGATTACGGAGAGAACAGTTAAATTATCATTGACTTGAGTGAGGACTGCTAAGTCATGGCTTCTCCAAATCATGTTCCTTGCCCAATGGAAGAACTAAAAGCTGTCAAAAGAAATTCCAGGAAGCCTGATGAAGTGACAGAAAAGTATAACTAAAAGAATGGATGGCTCTTATGGAACATGGACTGGCAATAATGTTGATTTGGCAAATTATATATTCGGTTGAATTTTATTGAAATTACTGGAAAAAATAAGAATTTTATATTTGAAAAATGAAACTTCCTCTCCTACTTATTTTGGATTAACCAAAACTGTCAGAAGACAAACTCAAAGCAACATTTAATTTAACCAGAACATGGACAAGATTCACTGTTACAGAAATAATACTGAGCATATCTGACCTTGAAGGATCAGTGAATGACTTCTTAAAGCCTGTAAAAAAGATAAAGATATGTAGATAAAGGAAAGCCCCAAAAAGGATTGGCCCAATTCTTGATTTATCAGTGGAGAAGCCACACCTCAGTAAGGAAGAAAACATATTAGATTTGGAGGATGTCATAAAAATGTCATACTTAAGCTTTATCAACTAGGAAAAAGTATCTGTCAGTCCCAGCAATGTAAGTACAAGTAAAAAGGTATTTTCAAGCCTCAAATTGTTTATTTCACCAGAGAGGTCCAATGTGAAAGAACAAATATTAGAAGACAATAATCTGATTTGTTTAAGCAAATAATTTTCAATAAAATAGTAAATTTACATTAGTTTTTCTTAATGTTAAAAAATTAAATCAGGAATTAAACATAAGTTTTCATTTTGAGATATATATTTTGTTTTAATATATCTACTTTGACTAAATCTCAAAGTAGATTTGAGCCAGAATTGTGATTGCAAAAGCATCCAGTTATTCTTTATTTATCTATTGGTGACTTCACCATAACTGATCTTAAGTATATTGAATGCAACTGAACTGTGACTTGACTTAAACCTGTCTATATGCCTTCATATATAATGTAGGCAGGGTAGCAGTTGTGCGAGGTTTCCTATATTCCTTAATATACGGTTCAGCCTTTTCCAGAAGCAGCTAAATTGCCTGCAAATAAGTGCTTTGAGGAACTATGAGGCTTTAGAAGAGGATCTGCCATGAACATATTGAAACAGCTGTGTTGTGTTAAGGTTCATGTTATACAAGGCTCAGAGTCAGTGTTTTAAGAATTAGGCTTCAAAAGGAAGCATTTGAAAGAATGGTCTGGAGTTGTAATCAGCTAGTCTGGCTTACTGTGTAACAAAAGCTTTGAAACTCTATCCATCATTTCGTATGGTGGAAGTTATTTTTCCTTTATTAGTACGTTATCTGTTTGGTATCAAGTCAAGTATAAGGCTTTTTTAATGTTTGCTTTGAATTTTCTGGAACTTCCAATTTGATCTGTTTTCTGATTTCTGTTTTGTACCATTAAATTATTTTACAGCTTCGTTAGTTGAATACATGGATTCCTTCCTGTCCACAGCAGCAGAAGTAAGTTATCCAATTTTTTTTTAATATTTATATATATATGTGTTTGTGGTGTATATATATATGTATATGTTTTAAATATCTTTTGAATTTCAGGATTAGCAGAGTATAAAATCCTTAGATTAAATTTAATATCATGCTCAAACTAACAACCACTTTGTGAAGTTAATCTAATATCAGTGATTCCATTCACAAAGACAGCTATTACACACTTGGTAGCAGGAGAATTTCCTTTACACTTACCATTGGGAGCAGCAGCAGAGCACAATAACCATTGTCAAAGAGGGAAACACAAGATAAATGCATGGCACAAGGTTCATATTTCATCAGTCCACATTACTGGAATACATGAATGCTGGAAATGCAATGTTCTCCTCTCCACAGGATACTCTGTCTTACATTACTCGTGTGAGGACTTAGTTCCATACCAAGTATACAGTGGCAGAGAAGTCCACTAGTGCCAACTGAAGTTGATAGAGATCTTCTTGTTGACAATGATGAGTTTTATCTGAGACCAACAGAGCGCCCTACTGTGTATGTTCTATTGATGGAACAAAAATAAGTGGAGGACTTCAGGGCTGAGAGTAGTTGAGATGGAAAGGATCATAAAGGACGTCTCAGTTCAGATATTTGTGTTGTCCTTGGTAAAAATAAAAGTGAATAAAAAAACAATCTCAGAAGAAATTGGGTGGGTGTTTTCCTGATGAGAAAACTGAAATTATTGTAGCAAATATAGAGCAAAGCAGGCCACAGAATAGGAAATGAAATAAAAACATGAGTGAACAGCACACACAATATTTTGCAGGGCAAATTATGTCTCAAATATAGATTAAATCAATTTCATGCACAATTTATTAGTGTTGTTACGGATGGTCTGCTCTAAGTCAGAGCCTAGGTGAATTGAGTTATTCACCTAAAGCAGTACCTATTGGTCCTTTACAGTAGAAATGAATTACTGTTGCAAAAATTGATCTGTTGGGGAGAAAAGGGAAAAAAGAAGGCAACTTGAGAAGGGCATTTATACTTTGCAAACTGCTGACTATCTATCTATACATAAGCAGATCACTAGTCATTTCTAAACAGTGATGGTTTACATTGGCCGCAGGTTTCAAATATGACTGGTCTATCAAGCCTTTCTTCTAAATGGGTTAACTACTGTATTCAGAAAACCTCCAAGATATGTTGTTTGAAGTTATTTTTAATTAATTTCTACTACAGAATATAAATTTAATACCACACATAGCAGAGTTCATAAATGTTATATAACTAAAACATAATGCTTCAAGCTGCCTTGAAGCACAAATGAATGTAATTTGTTATATAGCATCATAATGTTACTAGGAAGGAACCAAATCTCTAAAGATTACATACAGAACTGGTTTTGAATCTGGTTTGTGTCATGGGTAAAGTGAATTTTGTTGGCATCACTGCACTCCCTAATGCATATTTATCCATAGCACAGCCCCTCTCCAGGCCCAGAATTAGACGTGACTAGCAGCCTCACCACTCTAGAGAGTCCCAGTAATGATGTAGCATAGGTATCGTAGTATGTCAGCACTGAAACAAAGTTGGCACAGACATTACAGTAAATTTAAAAATAACCGCTATGCTGGTAGCCATATGCTGGAAAAATTACATTAACTTGCTCTCATCTTTTTAAAGTGCTAAGAACTGTGGGAAAGTAATAGAAGGCATATACAGAACCATGAAAGGCTCTTTGATTTCAGATTCTTAACCTTCTCCTTAATGGGCCAGTACTGTAGCAGTTCACCCACCCAGCAATAATTTTATATCCCAGGGTGTGTACATAAAAGTCTTCAGTTTCCTGGATTGTCTGACTGCACTTTCCTGAGCACTCAAATCTGGCAAGAAAGGGTTTATTCAAGGTAAACAAAGAAAACACCTGACTGAAAATATAAACTGGAATCTAACTCTCCTTTTTTTTATTCTCAATTCATTCCTTGGGAAGGCAAGTGCCTCGGTGTGGTTTTTTTCTCACTGCTGCCGTAGTTTACTTATATTGTATTTTATGGTTAGAAGCTATTGAGGCAGCCGCCGGGACCAGCCGTCATTTGCTGATATCCTAGGGCTCTCTCAGGCTAGAGCACAATACTAAAGCAAAACTTGTTGCTTTGCTGAATTACTTTCTTCTGTTCTTAGACAAGAGAGTCAATCGTATTCAGACTTCTTCAGATGAACCTCTAGTCTAGACCATAGTGTTTAATGCTATTGACTGCTATTACTTCGGTCTTTGCTCTGCTGGGCTTCCTTCCAAATCGAAATGTGGTTAGCCATATTGTATTGTGAACTGTGGTCCTGCCCACGACTGACTGTTAGCACAGATAATGGCAAATCCTGTTCAGTATGGTTTAAGTCTTGGCTTTTGTTCACATCTGGAGCCACATGAGAAGGACCTGGGTCCTGACACCAGAACTATTCTCCAGACCCACCTTCCTGCAGCCTGGCTGCAGGTGGCCTGGTGAGGTCTGGAAGGCCTTGGGGTAGTGCAGTGCCCTCCCTCTCTGACCAGACTCATCCTGCAGCCACCAGCAAGGAGAGTCATGCTGGGCTGGGGACACTGACTGGGGTCAGTCACAGCCTGGCCATCCCCAGATGCCACCACAGGTCCTGAGTCCAGCCAGGAAGGCAGCCCCTGGGATGGGACAGGGACAACATGGTGCCTGGTTCAGTGGGGTCCAGGGCCAGCCTGAGGACAACGGCCAGAGCTGAAAAGCAGTGCTTAGATCAAGGGGACAAGTCCTGGCTTCTCACAGCCCTTTCCATAAATGTCTTACTCCACCCATCACCATGCGGTTTCTCTGTTCTGCTCACGGGGCGCTGAGCTGAGGCCAGGTTGGCCCTTCCCCAGTGGCCAAACCCTGTCCAGGGGCAGCAGGGAGGGTGCACCAGGCCTGGCCCCACCCAGACCTCTGGATAACACCCAGAAAGCATGTTAGGGCCAGGTCCTGACAAGTATTTTAATTGTTTAGTTCCCATTCAGGCACCTGCTTGACTTTGGTTTAGAAGCATGCCTACTGATTTGGAAATTGGTACATATATAGCTTTGAGAATCTGGGTCTTAATTCTGGCAATAAATAATACCTCTTGTTTTTTTCAAAATTGATTATAGCTTAAGGAAAAATTAGTCTTTCAGTCCTCCTGAAATCATGTACCTTTCTGAATATTTTTTGGTCCCTGTCACTCGTTTGTTGAATATTCTTCTTCTCTTCTGCAAACTCCTGTTGGCATGAAAAGGATTTTTATGTAGAGGTACAAGGATTCATTCTTTTTCTTTTATTATATGTGCACATTGGTTTCTCTCTTTAGAGTTTATCTATAAATGTTAATGACTTTTTATGAGGGCTAATATGTTTCTGTAGATTGTGGGGCTGGCTGTTGGAAAGATGAGTTCCTTTGAGTATAGTAAAGCAATATTTTTCCTAGTGGGAATGACTACTTTTACTTCACAGAAAACATTGGGCTTTTTTACAATAAATGAAAATGTCAATCAGGTATTCCTGGATTTCAAAGACAGTCTGCGTGAATTCTGGAAGAAATTAACTTGTTTAATTATAATCATCAGGAACCTTCTTACTTGCCTTTGTGAGTCTGGGTTTGCTTTTTAATATAGTAAGGCATTACTACAGCCAAAGTGAATATCAATAAAAAAAAAAGCCCAATGTCATTCATATGAAATGTCACGAACAGAAAACAATGGTAAACAGTAGATACACAGTATCATTTTCTATCCCAAATTCTAGGTGAATACATTGATAATAGGAATAGGTCAAGGAAAAGAATTAAGGCAGAAAGGACTCCAGTATACCTTCTGCTTCTTCATCCCTATGTTTGTGTAACCTTCCAAGACCCCAAATGCTGTCTTATTAATACTTTCAGTTTCTATAACTCATCAAATTTTTGTTTGATAGTAGTAGTACTGAGACAGGCTGCCAGTGGAAAGTAGCTACCCAAATCCATAAAAGAAGTGTAAAAATCCTCTGGCTCCCCATTTTAAAATACACCTAAAAAAAGGAAGTCCAGGAAGACCCAGAGTTATCCATCTACACAGCTTCAATCCAAATGGGAAAACAGACAAAAGTTTTCAAAAATCCATTCTCTCTTACCAAATAAAGTTCCAATATGTAGAAGGGTTTAGAGATTGGAGATAACTAAGAAATCAAACGTCTTGCAGTTCACTTACAGCAACCAATTTTCATGTCACAGATTCTTTTTTTTTTTCTCCAGTTTTTGCAAGCCAGGAATATCTGGGTAAAAATGAGGTCCTAGTGTTTTTCACTATTTAAAGACAGAGCATGTTTTTGGATGCTCATCATTTCTTAACTTAATCAAGTAGACAATAGATCGTGCTGAATTTTACCCAGGAAAACTTTTCACGGAGTAAAGATCTCAAGATGAAAACCATCTAAAAGTAGCATTCCAGCTATAAAATAGTTCTCTTATTTCATTATGGTAAGCCTGGGAAAGAGAGTGTATAAATGTAACTCAGTTAAATCATATGTAAAGATACAGGCATATGAGCCACTCCTTTAACACTTTGTTACCTATATGTAATATCATGAGAATAATTGGAAAGGGAGAGAAACAGGAAAATTACTCTATGCTTACTAAATTCCCTTTAATTTGGAAGATGAAATGTAAATCTACAACAACTGGCTTGGTGAGATTTGGAGTGAAGGAAGAATCCAAAGTACTGGAAATACCTTAAGGTTATGCTTTGTGCTGGAAAGAAACGAGTTGATGAAAGATACATTCCCCAGCTACCAGCTGTACTATGGCTCCCTTCTCTGTTATACAGTTAATGTATGATTTGATATTTGGTGTCCCCTCTGTTACATATCTCTCACAAGACTTAGGAAACGTATTTCCCTTATGCCAAAGCATGAGACACACCCCTCAGTGTTGACAGAGAGAAGGCAATAGGCCTGAAGTAGGGCCTTAACTTTGCACCTAAGCTCAACTCCTTCTCTGAAATGGTAGATGATTTCCATTTTAATATATGTTTTGCTCTAATAGTTTGATTCTATGACATCTTTAACATTTCTCTTCCAAGTGTTGTATTTGTAGAGTTTGAATATTACATTTTGTAAAGCTTTAACTTCCTTTTTCAGTTTGAACTTCTGTGAACTGAATAGTACCTCTTCTACTGGTGAAAATTGACAGAGCTACAAGGACTTGAAGCTATATAAAAATTTGCAGCTTTGGACTCTGCTTTAAAGTTACTGGGTTAATTTTGTGAATTCAGCAAAAACTGAGCTTTGCACACTCACAGGCAGAATATTAATACTTCAGGTCTGTTCCTCGAACCCTTGAGAACAAGAGGAAGTCTAAACATGCCAATCTTAACTTGCATGGCTGTGCTTTTCATGCTTCTCTTTCACAGTGATATATTGCAAGTTACAGTTAGGAGGCCAGCTTGGATTTTTAATCTAAAGCCAAACCAGGTAGTACATAAGAAATTTAGGATACTTGTACAAACCTACTCTTACTTCCCCAAATCAAACCAGTCCATGACAATGGGGGATAGACATTAAAGACATGAATTATGACATACAATTTCTTCTTTTTTTATTAAAATGTCCAAATTTCTTAAAGCAGTCTTTCCATTCTAAAATGGGGATGTCTGTAATTAATAGATTCGTTTGCTATATGTGTATATGCACCACGTGTGGATGGGTGTGTATGTATTTATATGTGTACCTATGCATATATAGCCACAGAATAAGTCTGCAAAGTGCCCTTTAGTGGCATTGTTGCAGTGCTTTGAGGGGAACTGGCAAAGGATTTAAGTTTGCAGTTTTTGTTTTATTTCTGTGCAGAGAGTAAGACAACTTCTTTCAGTAATAATAATTATTTTTTTTAATGACAAATTGAAAAGGGAAAAAAGTCAGGGACCACTGTTATATTTAACTTCTGTTTTTTCAGCCCTGAACTTAACTTTCTGTCACACCTTTCTTTCTTTGTTTAACTGTCATGAACAGTATTGTTGCTATTTTCAAGAAGCATTCTGAGTTTCAACACAGTCCCCTTCCTCTGCTTCTTTATCACAGCACAAAACCTACAATGGTGGCTAGTCTTCTGTATCAATCTCTTTTTTCTGCTTTGTTTTGGTTTGGTTTGGTTTGGGGTTTTTTTATCACAAAATTATCATTCCCTTTCTTGGCTTGTCTTAGAATCCAGAGTAATGTCACTTGGGCCTCAGGGGCTGTTGAGCAGCAGCAGCAGCAGGTATGAGCTGAGGAAGTCAAGGTAGCATTAGCCGTCGTGCCTGGCTTTATAATAGTAGCTTCCTCCTCCAGGAGTTGTCAATTTCGATTTTGCAGTTCAATCAGCAATGGCATGTGCTGTTTGCCTCCTGTCTGTTCGGCAAAATAAAGGGAATCTTCTTCTCTTCCAGGTGACAAGACTGAAAAAGAAACTTCAACAGTTGCTTTCATGGCTTGATGTACAGGCTGCGTTTTTTTCCCCCTACGACTGTGATGACCTTTTGTGTTTAGGAATATTTGGGTTCTTTGGATAATTTAATAATGGGCAATACTTACTCCAACCTACTTTCCTTTTCAAAAGTTGTGTCCTCACTGAACTTTTCTGCTTTCTTTTCACTAGCTATGAAAGAAAGCGAGAAGGAAAGAAAAGTGGGGAGAAAACAAGAGGGAAAAAATTCATTTCTAACTTCAGGGGAAAGTCAGTGAAGAAGAATGAGTTGAAGGATACAGATGATCTTCTTGAGACTTCTGTTCCCACTAGAGAATACTCTTGCCATAAATGGGAAGAGAAGGACGCAAAAAAAAACCAAACAAAAAACTGCAGTAAATTGGAACTAGATGATCTTTAAGGTCACTTCCAACCTAAACCATTCTATGATTCTATGATAAATTCCAGAGGTAGTGCAGTGCCAGAATGTTAAGCAAGTGGTTGATTCCTGAACCAGAGCTTGGAGACAAAATAGAACCTAATGGTAAAATCTCTGTTGCCCAGCTATGAATCCTAAAAGTGCTCAAGTTTTTCTGCCTATTTGCAGCATGCAATGACAGACCAGCACAACTTTGCTATTAGTCACTGCCCCTTTTTCAGAGAGCTTGCAACAAATAAACTCGGTTACTGAGCCATGGGATTTCAGTCAGAGCTTGTTGTGAATCCTTCTTGTGCATACAGGCTGCAAATATGTGCCAAATACTTTTGGCTGATTGGAAGGTAATTGAAAGATGTGAATAGTGTTTGCATGAGTTATAAGGAGTTTGGTGGGGTTTTTTTTCAGTACCCACAATACTAATTAGCTGCAAAACACTTGCCCCTGAGAATGCAAATTGTAATTTTAGTTCTGGGAATGTTTTCACATTTGCCAGCTCACACATTGTGCAGTGACTCATCAAAATGGATTGTGTTAGTCATTTGATGCTTCAGCTAACAAATATGAGAAAACATATATTATTTTAACAACGGTTAAATGAACATGTGTAAGTTTTTCTGTAGGAAATTAAAAATGTAAAATTTGGTTTTATTTTCCTGTTTCAGAGACAGAGTAAGACTTTATATCTATGGCAATAGAGAGATCCCTATGTGGGAGAAGTGCAAAAAAAATGAAACCTCCAAAATTTACTCTATACTAGCTATATGATACATTCATTCTTTATGTCCTCTTTTTTTCCTCAAAACTTCTTGCCATTTATTGTTTAGATGTAATTTGTTAGAGGAGGATACAGTACTTGCCTCTTTATAGAGTATTGGCAAAAATATCAGTATAAAGATTGGATATTTCTTGTAATTAATAGTAAATTATTGCCTTATCTCTGTCTGTCTCTCAACATTATTAGCAGAGTTTTCCATAAACTTGTAATTATCTGTCGAATACATTTTCTATTCTGTGTATACCTTCAAATTGGGAGAAAAAAGAAATAAAAATATAAGAAGACTGTTTTTAAGATTAAATTTCATAAAGGAAAAACTTGAGTCCTGGGAAAAAAGCCACAGCTGAGTTGCAGGGCAACCTGGATGACCAGTATGCTTTTAGGAAACTTGAAAGGAATTTGAATCAAACCAGTGCCTGTAGGGCTTTGTTTTTATTGGAAAAAGTTATATATTATTTTTCCCGGGGCAGATTAATTTCAATAGACCACCTACATTTTGCTCTGAGAGGTGTTTGGAAGATGTAAGGTAATATAATCAAGTTCTAATCTAAAATGCATCTCTATAAATCCAGATAACTCTGAAATAAAGAAATGCCTTTCATTTTGTAATGACTTAAATCATAATGTGGCCTTTTAACAGTAGGAATGAAATAAATCTCCTTGATAAACTAAACCATCTTCAGAAAAACTCTGAATTATTCTGTAGTAGAATTAAGACTTCTATGTTTCAAAATAGATAATCCTGCCTGGATCTAATATAGAAATCAGTACAAGAGATATCTGGCAGGTATCAGCATAGATGTCTATGTGCATCTAGAAAGCATTATAATTTTCTGACTGAAGAAGGGCAAGTATGTTAGGCAGGTGTTCAAGGTGCTGGGAGACAATGAAAATGTATGTTTATGAAGTCCCAGAGATTTCTGTAAGGTTTATTCTTAAGACAGTCGTAGTGACCTAAAAGTGTATGACTAGAAAACAAAATCTGTACTGTTACAGCACACACTATAAAAATGTAAATACAGCTTGAAGCATGCTTTATTCATGAATTTTTCAAACTACTGAGACCTTAAAGGAACAAAGCTAAAATAGTTCCCTGTTTAAAAAGCTAAAAGATAAAATATGTTTTTAAAATAATAAATTATACATAAATGTGATTTATAATTTATTTGCTATAAAAGTTTTATCACAGAAACAAGAAGAATGGGATCTATGTAAATACAAAAAAAGCAAAGTAAACACCTTCATAAGCTGGGTGCAGAGAAGAGAGTGAACTTGGCTTTTTTTTTTTTTTTTAATATATCTGTAATCTAAGACACACGCTTATAACAGTGTTTTGTAAGAACGATAGATCTCGGGGTATTTTTTTCCATTAGAAACATCATTTCTTTTTGCTTTGGTAATAAACTGTGATGTTCTCTGGCACACAGTGGTGGTGTTTATCCAATTTAGTAACGTTCTCTAAGGCAGACCAATGTGTACATCAGGTAGAATAGCCAGTTCCCATATTTTTTGTATTCAGATAACCAAGAAGTCCTGATTTCACCCTGTGATTTTTATAACGTGTCTACCTGAGTTACATGTCACAGACTTGACAAAGCTGCATATTTAATAAAAAAGGATGTGAGAATCAGAGGCCATAAAAGAAGAACACTTCAGGTTTTCTAAACCAACCATACTAACCTGTAAGCAGAGCTCACGTACAGTCTTAACATCACTCAGCACTCAGTGTCTTTCCCCACTTTAATACAGTGAAAATATGGGCTACACCTAGGTCTATTTAAATATATGTATATATGTATAATTAGGAATTTAATGGGCTATGTTGTTCTGATTCATTCAGGATTAGTTGTTAACCGTAAGAAATTGGTTACAGTCATGACTCTACTACAGATCTACTACAGATTTGGCAGTGGGTACAGAAAATGGACCTAGCAAGTTTGTTAATAATGTTATCAACCGTATTACAAAAATATTCTGATTGCTCTGCTTTATGAAACCTTCCTAAACTATGCAGCTGCCAAGGGCACACAGAATAAAGGCAATAAGTAAGAGTTTCCCCTTGGGAATTTTATTGTCGAGCTCATGCCTGTTCAAGACTCAAAAAAAAGACTGCCAGGTTTTTTAGTCTTCCCCGCTATTCTAGGAACTTATTTTGAAGAATGCCGTGGGCTTTTTGAGGTGAATGATATGCATTACTAAAAAAATGCTTGATGTCCAAACTTAAAAGAAAAAAAAACAAAAAACAAAAAAAACCTAATACTTGGTGATTTTAGATTTAACAATTTTATGTGCACATTTTGGATCTGAGGTTAAAGGTTTAAATGCTTATCCTGCTCCATTGCAAGCACTGAGGTGACTGATTTTAACAGAACAGTGAATTGATCAAAATATAGTTTGAAAGGACCATTATATTTTAATCATCTTAAAATTTAGTAAATGTTTGCATTTAGTAATGAGTTTAGTAAAGAAAAATGGAGAAAAGTAGTAAAGCGGCAAGACTTGAAGTAGTTGATTTTTATGATCCCTGAAGATGTTAGAGTCCATAACAAAGCAAACATCTCAATAAAATAGCCTTAAAAACAACTCCAATACTAGTAAAGAGTACTTGACTCTGGAAAAGGGGTAGATTGCAGCAACACATACAGTACACAACTGAAACTTGAGACTGCAGAAATACTGCATTTTTTAAAAAATTACTGGGCTGACATAGGTTATTGTGGCAACCAAGGAGAAGGTTCTTCAGAAATCTTCAAGGATACATCCCTGAAAGCCTTAGCTTTCCTTCCTGAACAGAGTAAATACCAGGTAGGTTTTATATAGTGAGATGATCTCGGCGACTCACTGATGCTTCCTTCTTTGTTAACCCCACTGGAATGGTCTTTCTCTATTTTTCATTATTTAAATTTTTTTTATATATTTTTTCATTTCTGTTGCTGACCCAGAGGGAGAATGTTTAGCTTATTGCATGTGGGACGGCTTGATTAATGCTAAACTATCAGTAAATCAATGAGCACTTTAACTATTTTGTCCTTTTCAATTCACAATAGAATAAATAAAAAAAAAAAATCACTTAGCAACACCTAACAATGTGAAGCTGGACTCTGAACATTTGTTAGAATGTCTACTGTGTTTTTGTAACTCAGGCAATTCTTTAGACAGTCTAGTCTTTTTTTAACCATCTAATACTTTCCCCATTAGTGTTGCTAAACAACCCCTTTCTTTGATGCGCTCTTCAGATGCCTTTCTCAGACTGTATTTAATTTCATTCTTTCTTTGAAAGCCTGTAATCTTGTTTCTCCTTACTCTGTTACAGCTGTGTAAATTTAAATGAATTTACTTTCTTCATAGATTTATGCAGCCAAGAATAGATTTCACCACCCCAAAACCCTCACCGTCAAATATTTGAGTATGGCAGCCAAAAAAAATTAATGAAGACTAGGTAATTCGGGGGATCTGGCTATTCCATTTATGCTTGTAAATGGTGGTTGAGCTCTTCATAGCCTAGGATAAATCCAAGAATTACTGAATCTTGACGGTTTTTTGTTGTGCAACAAACGAATTTTAATTTCAGTAGGAAATATGGACTGAACGCAAAGATTTCTTCAGAGACAGGTTTTGATATACGGAGAACTACATGAAAAATACAAGGAAGAATTTTAACTGAACTGAGATTTGCTATAATAGGCGAAGTAAATGTATTTGTATTGAAAACAGTTTGTTGATGTTTCTCAAGGTTTTCTAATGATTTTTTTTTTCATTTAAACACTCCAGTATAAAAATCTTTGATTTCAATGTTATGTACTTTGCAAGTGCCTCATCTTTCAAATCTCCAGTCAGGTGACCCTTGCCATGGCACCACCACTATTGTAATATCACCACTGATTTTTTTTTCTTTTATTTTATGAGACATGATTGGATAGTTTCACCAAACTAAGTTATTTTCAGAATTACTAATGCAATTCTATATTTAGTTTCCTCATGATTAAAACTACTGTATACTATTACCCTATTTAGAGTTGCCTCCAAGGTTCTGCCTGAAAAGCTAATTATTTGGACTAACTTAGAGTAAAAGACTAGTTTATGAACACAAATGTGCCCCACAGGAATTTTGTTACCTGTGTTGGGGCACATTATAAACTCTGATTTAAGAACATGCACTTAAATGTGCACCTATTAAGGCTAATTCTTGTCCCATTTATGCTGGTATAAATCACACTGAAATTACTAGATTTATATTGCTTTTACCACATTGTACTGAGAGCAGAAGGCGGCTGATTAAATTCATGTTAATTGACACTAATTGGCAGTAAGGACTTGAAGAGAAAAAAGTGTTTAATAAAGCATTAAATAGACAGGTGCTCTGTCTAAACTGGCCAAAGGCATTTTCTTATTCTAAAAAACACTGCTGCCTTATTATTTGTGTCCTAAACATAATTTCTAAACTAAAATCAGCTTGCCAGTCTTGGACTACATGGAATACTAGGGTATCTTCATAGTTAATGCTAATTTTGCTCTCCCGCGCTCAAATAACTTTCATGTTGGTGACCTACCTCTTCAGTGTCAGGGCTAATTCAACACAAGACCTCCAGGAGCATTTTCTTCCCAGTTCTGTAGCCTCACTCCATTGCTCTTGAATCTGAATGTCTATTGAATATTCTTCTAGTCCATATTCCTTTCTTGAACTGTAAACCTATGTTAGCCTGGTTACACTTGCACACTTGCAAGAACTTTCTTACTACTTGCCTGTCTTAGGAGCCCTCTAATTGTGATGACAAACTCTTCTTAAAAGTTTGAAAGTCATGCCTTCACAGCTTTTCTTGTAGCACACAGTCTGCTGCATTTCCTTGTTCATGTAGATGTTACAGAATCATGCTGACTTGATATTCAGTATTTGTTCTGTGTATATGTAATGCATAAAGTGTTCAAGGGGAAGCACTGTGCCCATATGTGTATAATGTGTATGTATATATGTGTATGAAATATAGTGATGCAATATATACATAATATGTGTGTGTATATATATAAAATATGCTTATTATGTACAGTATATTTACACCTACACACAATGTATGTGTGTATATATCTGGATTCATTACTGATATCTGTTGCTACTGGTTCAGTACAGCGTTGATGGTCTCCAGATAGGTGGCATGTGTCTTACCGCTTTGTACAGTCAGTGAACATCAGAGCTTTCCCATGTCCTTCATGTGGAAGTTCTTAGGAACTCTATACTGAGGTGCAGTGAAAATAAAAAGACTGAGTTCTACTGAAACCAGTCCACCTCAGATCCTGTAATTGTAATTGGTCCTGATTGTGCAGAGTATAGGTAGCCAGCAGAGACTGCGATGCACCGCAGCCCAGAACGTGAGGCTCTCAGATTCGTGGCGTAATCCCGCTATCATCTGGCCATTCTGTAGAAACATGGTCCTCAGATGCTTGTTTGTCATTGTTTGAACCTTTGCAAATTAAGGGTAAACTGTGAGGCAATTTTGCTTTTGTTTTTCTTTACTGATTATCTGTATATAACCTAAGTGTATGCTTTTTGGTACATTTTAATGATTTAACCATGTTACAAACCCCACTATTGTCACTGAAATCCTTTCCACAGTATGGCATAAGTATAACTGCTTCCCTAATTATTGAAGGTGGTTTAAAATGTTTGCTCTCTACAGGATATGGCTAGACTAGATGCTTAGAGTACTGAATATTGAGTCTTATTCTGTGTTCCAAACTGCTGAAAACATTTATTTTCAATTTAGGGTTAAATTAGAACTACAGGTTTGCAGGGGTAATATTTAAGATGCAATTAATCATGGATTAAAAATGTGATTGCAATTTGCAGTAATTTAAATACCTCAATCCCCGCTCATGACCATTTATTATGGATTTAGATGTGTGTGTACAAATTATACCCACTTCCTTCATAATTTTTAATAGTTCAGTCTCCCCAGTGGTAGACAGTGCATGCAAACTGGTGCATGCAAACTCACACTTAACATAGTCGCTTAGTGTTTTGACTGGATTTATTGGGTTAATATTATTTAGATACATAAAAATCTGGAGATGGCAGAAAGAGGGAAAAAGAAACCACTCAACTCTGGCTTCTTATTTATTCTTCCATATTAAAATGTATCTTATTTTTGTCAGTTAGAATCAAATCAATGAGTTCCCGACTAGAAGATTTTAGAACAAAATTTGTCACAAAGAAAATTTTTGCTTTAGTTTAATCACAAATGTGTTAAAGTTAAATCCTTTAAAAGATGACTAACAATGAAGCCCTGACACATACATGCATATCTGCAGCAGCATGAATGTATTGCCATAATAATAAAATTCCATAGTTTTCTTAATAAGTGAACATTCATCATTCTAATTCAACGAATTAATCTCAGAGGACCCTTGCTAATAGTAACCACAGAAAAGGGGACCTGCAGAAAGCATGTATTTCTTTTTCACATTCAGTTCCTGATTTATGAATACGTTACTATTCAAAAGCACAGAAGCAATTTCTCCTTGGTGAGATTTCTAGCTTCATCCCCTCTAAAATCTGTATTGAGCAGCCAGGTAGCAAGAAGTATAAGTAATTTACATTATTGTTATGTGCCAAATAATGCTTCACCAAATTTAGGAAAAAAAAGCTATGTAACAGAAGGGAGGTAGGTAGTACAGGTTTTTAGGAAGCATTGATTCTCTTGGATACGCAGCACCTCTCTTGCTGTTTTCACCATTGTTTTCCCTATTGTCAGCCTTCCTAGCCTTTCCACACCTTTTCCCTGTCATTTATTCTCCAGAAAATATATGACACTTAATAGCATCCCATCTGAAATATAACTCTTCATTTTCTTCATAGACCACTTCAGGCTGTCTGCACACTTTACCACATTAAGGGCAATTCCCTGGAGTACAGTCAGCTCATCAGACATTAGTTTTGGCAAATCTGTGGAAAGAAAAATTTCAGGAATGTTGTTTTCTACTGCAATTTCCAGGAGCAACAGCATCTCCAAGTACCTGACTCGAACAGGCATCCAGTACAGTGAATGAGTGAAGTCTGAGTAGTAGCACCAGCAGGCTGAGGAAATGAACCAGAAATCTGGCACTCTCTCTGAAGGGTCCCTGCCTACAAGAAGCTTGAGATATTATTTTCCTGACTACTTGAAAATGGAGCTGTCTTCATTTACGGGCATGACCTCATTGCTCTGAAGGACACTGAGCCTACTGGGAGGAGGGAAGAACCTCCAGAAAAGTTCCCAGGCTGCCACCACAGCAGTGGAAAGGAAAAGAAAAGAAAAACTGTTAAATACAGGAAATAAACATTAAGTGTTTCAGGATAATACTTTTGAAATTCTAGACACCTTCTGGATTCACACTCTTTTTGAGGTACTCTTATAATGGTTCATGAATTATCATTTTCTGGACTGATTCCAGCAATGGTTTGCTTATTATCTATTGTTTGTCTTCATGTTTGTTCACAGACTACTGTTCTATGAGTAAGCTAAATAAGGACTTTCTGTCTTTTCCATGGGCCTAACTGTCAAGATGTGTGGCCTCGTTAATATGCAAAAGGTCTTAGTGATGAAGTCAGCAAACAACAACATCCATTTCCTTAGCCCTGTCTCAGAGTACGTAGGGACCTGGGGGTTAGTTTGGTGCTTTTTTCGGGGTTTATGCTTGTGTGCCTGCAAGCTGGGAGAGTGGGAAGGAGAAAAGGTTCCTACTGATGTTATAAAGAGCCTAATTACAAATTAATGAAGTTCTCCATGACAAACTTCTGGATTAAGGTTTGTTCTTTTTCCCCTCTTCCACTTTTTCCCACAAAGGCTGTTATGCTTGGGTGCTGAAAAGCAGAATCAGTCTACAGTTTCTGGTCCCCCATTATTTATTTCAGCACTTTGCTGTTGTTTTCCCTGATTTTCCTTACTGTTAATTTGTAGGGAAATGTCTAGTCAATCAATGAGAATGATTGGTAGATCAAACTCTTCAGAAAGACCTCTGTACTTTGAACCAGGCCATTTGCTGGTACATTGTTCTGATATCTTAAACATCTTTCATATTTATTGATGGAACCTCTTCACTGCTCCGAAAAAAAAAAAATCCCAGATATGTCCAGGATTTAGAATGCCATTTCCCATTAGGAATGATCCCCTATCTAAGGCTGTGACATGGATAGACAATCCTACTTAAATTTTAATTGATTTGGGTATTTTTTTAATAAAAACAAAACCAAAAACAAAACCAAAAACAAATTATATAATATATACCACAATTTCTCCAGCTGCCACAGGCACCTGCAGGCCCTGACATAGATATTCACCAAAAATTAGATCTATTAGTGCTATTTTCATGCAGAAAAAAATGACTTCTTTGTGGAAATTATATAGTTACATTTCCTTCCTTTGTCCTTGATTATTTTCATTCTTTATCTAAAAACTTTTCAGGTCCTTATAAATTTGGAAATATCCAGACATGAGACCTGAACATCCAGAAAATGCAGATGAAAGAAAAATCAAAATGAGCAGTATTTTGATTTAGTAATAAGGATGCAAAGGAAGAGTATAGAATTAAGAAGATGTTATAAGCTAAGGAGGAACAAAAGCAGCACCTTTTGTAAAGTTCTCTGGAACAGAAAAATGTCAAAGCAGGACTGGCAGCTCATGTAATCTCTAGTCATTCAGGTTTTAACATGTCTCAAATTCTGAAAGCTCTTGTCCTGGCATAAGCATCTGTGCAAATGAAAGCCCCTGATCCAAGGACGTGATCCTCAAGCTCCTCTAGGCTTTCTTAGGATTTTCTGGTAACTCTAAAAAGGTTTAGGATTTTTCAGCTGAAAAGCAGTTGCAAGAATGAGCCAGTGTTTCCTGCTCCGTCCTGTGTATTTTATATTAGGTTCCACCAGAAGGAGATAAGAGGGTGACCGACAGGAGAAACTGTTGAGACTGTTAGTAAGTTTGTTTTAATTGTTTTTTCCTCTGCTGTACCTAAATTAACCCTTAATCTAGTTTTATACTTTTAGAAGAAGATTTTTTTTATACAACTAGTCTCACTATTGTTTTTTGGATACCTTGATACACTTGTCAGTTTAAAGAACGGCCGTTTTCATGTATGATTTTGGCTGTTGTCCAAGTGGGCAAGAAGAAGCCATGTTTATGCAGAAAGGTTTGTTTAAAGAAACTAAAAATCCATCTGCAAACAATGCTTCATTCAGAATAAACAGAAAAACATAAAGATTTATACTTGCAAAACCAACAACCTCCAGATAGATCCAGCAACAGAATTAACCAGCGTAATCTTCCTCCTAAAAGCTAGACAGTTTCCTGTTTTGGAACTGAATAACATACAAAGTAGTTAAAACAGCAAGGGTATTCCCAATCAATTACTTGTTAAATGTTTTTCAAGAAGAATGGTATGAGCCCATGTGGCATTTCTAACGCCTGTTTTAGATTCAAGTTACTGGAAACATGAAGTAGAAATATCAGGAAGGGCAAAAACCTCTCTTCATCGTTAAGACCAAAAGGGAAAACACTGCAAAGCAGTAAAAACTAATTCTTGGAGGAGGACTTTTCTAGACACAGAAGCAAAATCTGGCAATCACTGAGAAGAAGCAGCTCTAGAAAAAGCATTATGCAACTCTATGACCCTTGTTGTGCAAAAGTCTTTTCAAATAATATGCTAAGATCACACATTTTGTGTAGCGAAACCCTCACAATTTCTATAAGACAAAATCTTAGTAGGAGAGATTTGGAGAAAAGTCATTAAAGGGAATTTTGATTACATTTTCCTTTCTTGCTCTCTTTCCCATAAAAATGACTATTTTTTTTTTTTTAAAAAGTGGTAGTTTAATGTTTTCTAGCTGATACATGTTATAGAGTGCTTGGTATGTTCCCTTAATCTCTTTGACTGCTTCTTACTCAGGTGAAAAAATCTAGCTAATCTTTTCAGTTTTTCCTGTTATTATCTCTTCCTTAGAACACACTTTGCTTTGAATCAGGACTTCACCTTCACACTTGTCAGTAATCAAACCCAAAAAGAGAGTAGAAATGATTCGCATTTATTTTGTGAATTGGACTAGACAGCAGGCTGTCATTCAGAGCAGCTCTGAAGTCACCTCAAATCCACACAAGTTTTCTAGCAGTTTACCTTAGAAGACCACAGAACCCAGACAGGACAGCAGAATGCTGTAATGCAGCAGAGATTCACTGACACTGAAACACCAGAGATGCTCAGTGAAGCCCACAAGGGTAATATAAAACCAGCACCAGGCATATAGGGCACATCTGTGTTTAGTTCTGAACTGGAATTAAAAAGAATCTGTTTTTCTTGCTCTTACACAGATCCTTCGACATTGTTACTAGGTAGATCCTTATTGGTATAAATAAACTCCCTGGATGTATGTGAATTTTTAATGCCCATTATTTCTCATTGGACATACAGGGAAGTGTTGAATAAATATATTGTGTTGTGTGAAACGCTGAGTGGAGAAAAAAAGTTTTTGGTGGTGAAAGTTACCAGATGTGGGACTCTGACAGTGTGTATTGGTGTAATACATATCTGCAAATTATCTTTTCTATTTCTTTTCCTTTTACACGTAATGTTCCTTTTTCACACTGATTTTGTTTTTTCATTTTTCTAATGATTTTCAGTTAGCAGGTGTGTTGTCAAGACAGCGAAATGTCCCTGGTGAGCTGGAAATACCTTGCTTTTGTGAAAGGCAGAAGCTCCTCTCTCCCAGCTCCCCATAGTTTCAAACTTGAGGACACAGGAGTGAGGTGCTGCAATCCTTCACGCTCACAAGATGGGGAATTTAGCACATGCCTAGACTTTGCCCATGCAGAAGACACTAGCTGCCAAATCTGAATTCTGGAGTCTGCAAGTATCCTGAGCTGTTGCCTTTCAGAGAGGAGCTCAAAAGAAGGTGATAGCAGGTAGCAATTACTTTCACTGAAATAATTTTGCATTTTTGAGAGGTATGGGCATAAGGTTCTCCCAAGCAACCGCAGGAATCTCTTAATACCTGCCAATTTTACTGGGTTTTGAATGTCAGGTATTGGCAGCTATAGATGTAACTTCACTTTCTATCTTCCTAGATTGCTTTCTTTATAGAGGATCTCAGAGTGGTCCACATGGAATTGAATACAATGCTCTCAACTTTAACAGACCTCAGAAACTCCCCAGCTCCTTTCATTTTGGAGTAAAAGTTCCTCTATTACAGTTTTGATTTTTTTTTTTTTTTTTTTTTTTTTCTGTTTAATC